>CAEFZY010012014.1:0-143521 GCA_903066815.1 Brachyrhaphis roseni
TCACCTGCTGCCGCGATCGACTCAAAACCTTCCCGCGATCGACCGGTAGATCGCGATCGACCTTATGAGCACCCCTGATCTAGATATTCTCACTGATCAATAAAATCAGGTTTGAATGAGTGCTTCCCCTAAAGAAAACTTTAAAAAAAAAATTCCTGTGTTTTACTTTAGATGTCACTGAAATAACCTAGCTCGAACAAATATCAGCTTATTTTCCTGGGGATTGTGCTACAGAAGAATAAACATACAGATTCTAAATAGACTTAAGCATGAATAGCTTAAAGTTACGACATGTTCTGTTGTCTTATGAAACTGAAATTCCTGAATGACCATTACTGCTAAAGGAGAAAGAGATAAACATGCCAGCCTTTCAACACAAATCCTACTGTGATGTGTGGGAATGACAGCATCATTTTATGGATGTTTGTTTCTGGAACAGGGCTGGTGCGCTTCACTGGTGAGATCAGTACTGAATGCAAGCGCTAATGAATATGATGAAGAACCAAACAAGCAAGTTCAAGTTCACCAATTTATTTCACATAAAACATGAACCGGAAATAAACAAAAACAATACCAAACACCATTGAATAACAAGGAAATATTTAATTTATACAAGATATAGTCATATCTATTGGGCATGATGAGGGAGTAAGAATATGTCACTTTGATAAACTTAATTAAATATTTTACAGTATTAGTACAAATGTTTAAACCAAAATGTGAAATATGGGGCGTGGGGATTGGTGCCCATCTCCAGGGGTCACTATAGGTGAGAAGATGGAGCAGAAACACTAAAAACACAGAAGCACTGATCCAGGTATAGAATAAAAGGATTCTTAAAACTTGCAATTGTATGTGTGTAGTTGAGTTTGAAAAGCACAACTTCTAAATGTTAAATTGGTTTCACTCTTCTTTTGATCTAGATATTCTCACTGATCAAGGGATCTATATTAAAGAAAAACAAAAGAGTTAATGGTAATTAACTAAAATTTTTACAAGTTTTGTTCTTACGGATGTGACTTGTTTTTGTTTTTATTATAAATGTTTAGCTACCTTTTTGTTATACATTGAAATCTGTCATAAATTATTGGCTATGTATGTTGTTATGCATGTCAATTTTTATTATTTTTAATCCCTTTCATTAACCTACCAGGGGACTACAGATGGAAATAAGCCTATTTGTCTAAATCTGGCATCATGTATTCATGTTGATTAATAAGCGTAATCTCCTTTATGAAATAAATAAAAATGTATAAAATATTAGTAGCTCTTTTACTGGCTTCACATTCACTGGCTCAGAGCTAAACAGATGAGCTCTGAGCCAGTTTTAACGTCTATAGGACAGTGGTGTTTAGATCCATGCTAAAAATACTCAGACCATCATTTATTTTTCAATTAAAATGCAAAAAAAAATTGCAATAAATCTTTTTTCTCAGTTCAGCATTTAGAATGAACATTCAAATGTAAAAAAAAAACAAAAACAAAACAAAAAAAAAACAACAATAAAACATCCTTGTTACTTGTGGCCCTTTTTGTCAAACGACAAAAAAAAAGAAAGTTAAAAAAAAAGACACAAAAAAAATGAATGGGCAATAAAAGAAATCTGTATCTGTACATTTTCCATTTTAAAATCCTACAGGACATATGGTGATGTTAACATCTGTTTTCCTGGCCACATCATGTTGCATCAGATATTTATTTAGGTAGTAATAAACTGCTTTGAACCAGCTGAATGAATGAGGTTAAGCGTCAGTTCCTATAACAACTCAAATAGGAACAAATAAATGAAAAGCTAAGCTTATACGGAAACCCCACAGGCTTTTACTCAGCTTTGTCATTTCAGGTGTCCACCAATTTACCAGAATGACCTTTTAAAAAAAAAAGCAGCTTGAAAATCTATCTTGCAAAATTACAAAAACAATTGCCGAGTGGACATGAGTCATCTTCAATATTTTCAGCCACCAATCAATGTAAAGATCCAAAGATTCTTCTTGATTGTAAGACGATTTGTGCTCAGAGGAAACTTCCTGTATCAGGTTCATGTCTGAGCCGAGTGAATGACGCAGACTGAGATATCTGGCCCTCTGCACTGGAGCCTCTCTCTGTTGGCTTGCTTGTAGCCCAGAGTTTCTGGCGACTAGTGATTACTAGACTTGACCAGAGAAGCAGCTGTAGTCAAATGAGATGTGGCAATGTGGCCCTTGAGAGGCCACACTTAATGACGCCAGGAAACACCACCCAAGTTCACTAACAGCACAATCTTTAATGTACATGTGTGAGGGGCCTCCAGAGTGAGAGAGTAAAAGAGTGGAAAACAGAGAGGAAACTGTGTTTGCATGTGTTATGACTACCAGTGATGCTCATGCTAAAGTCAACACATACTTTGTACTCATGCTTATTTTTCATGTAATTGGGTACCAGGAGAAAATTTGACAATTTTATAGTATGTTGGCGATGCTTTGAGACAATGTTTATTCTGTTCTAACTATAAATCATCTTTGCTTTACATTAAACAAAACATGAAAGCAATGTAGATGATACATTCATACAAGGCCTTCCAAAAGTATTTATATGCCTTTGACTAACAGGACGAGAGAAACTGCACCTCATCTTTAATGCACCATGGTCAGTGAAACATGGTAGTGGCAGTTTCATGATTTGAGGGTCAATTTCTTCTACAGTGATGTTACTTTAAAAACCTTTGTGACCTCTATGTTTCCTCCATTTGTGGATAATGGTTGTTATTGTTGTTCGCCTTAGTCCTAATGCACTTGACATGGTTTTGTAACCCTTTCCAGTTCTGATGGATGTCATTGGTGTCATGTCTAGCCTACTTTGTGTTGTCAGAAAGGTTATATTTGAGTTATTCATTCTTCATGCTAGACAATATTCAGGCCTTGGAGTGCCTTGTGAAATGGAACCATATAGCCACTGTCACAGCAGGAGCATTGGACAAGAGACAGTTAACACCTTGGATTGGTTGCCAGTCCATCACAGGACAACACATAAAACCCCAAGGAAATTGTTTCAAGCCTTAGCTTTTGGGCTACAAAATGTGAAAAAGTTCCAATACTTCTAAGGTTATAGTAAGTTCACAACACATGAACTAAGCACAACGTTTGCAGGCAATATACTCTGACACCGGTGTACATCGAATCTGTACCATGAATGACTCGACATATCTGAATCTGTCATTTCCTCCTTACCACTTTGTTTCTCTAGGCCTGCCTGTGTTTTTAATGAACGGAAAGAAATACTTAAAAAGCAATATGAGTGAGCAATTACCATTAGCAAAAGAAAATCCTAATGGCTTTTCGCATTATTAAAGTTTGCAGACAACTTTGTCATAAAATGTTTTATTATACTTATTCGTTCAAAGTATTATTTTTTATAATTCCAAAATTCAAAGCTGTTTTTTTTCTCCATTGCCTCATAGCCAAGGTTGTTTTGATGGTCCAAAGGGAGAGAAGAGGCTTGGCTAAGCATTATCTGTTCTGCTGTTAAGCAGATGCGCTGCCAGCAAAAATCAAGAGCCAGCATGCACGAAGTAAGAGAATGAATGAGATGGATGGAAAGAGCATGCTCTCTCTATACCCTCCCTGCTTCACTTGCTCTTGTCTCTCCTTGTCTCAAAGCTTAAAGAGGAGCAGGCCTCAGGGTCTGTAGGAGGTAAGGAGGAGGAGGCGGAGGAGTGTTTTCTTTTAGGGGAAGGGAAAGGGATCGATACCTCTCGTAATCATCCTCCCTACGTTGACATTTCTCTGCCTCTCCGCAGAGGCCGTTTAAGCGTCAGATGAATAAAGCTGTCATGGCCCATTCCACCCCTCGTCCTCTAAAATCCCTGCATGCCTGGCACCCAGCCCTTACATCTCTCCATCAAATAGTTATGCCATAGGCTTAGGCAGCCATAGACTGTGACTAATGAAACTCTGTGATTGGTCCAAGCCACTGTAAGGGCTGATGGATTGCCTCTGTTGATTGGCCCCAGCTAATTACAGACTTTCAGAGACAGGGTGATGGATAGATTAGCACCGCCCAGTTCTCTCCCTTCCGCTTTGGTTTTGAACCGCACTGAGTGATTTGTCTCAGAATGCTTACTGGTTGCCACTAATTAAAAGGACCTAATCAAATGATCAACACTGACATGTATAGGCGGAAAAAGCCCCACAGTGTCTTTTCCAATTCTTCCTGTTACTTTTATAAAAATAACAAAATTTGTTAAAGGATGGTACTGGATATGTGGGGGAGGTTCTGTTAAAAAGTTATAAACAGTAGATATCTAAGATTTACTCCATGAAATGCCAACAGACTTATAGGGTTCTCAAAGATGATTGCAATGCTTACGACGCTTTCCATTCACACACTGATAATGTCAAGCTGCGGGATTGTAGCCACAGCCCTGGGCAGTCTATGTGAGGCTGTCATTTCCCAGAGACACAATGACAGTAGGAATTGAATCAGCAACCCGCCAATTGTGGGACAATTGAGGTTGAGTGAAAACATGCCATTCTAGTTTCTGGAAAGTTTTTCTTTACTCTGAGATAATGTGTGTGTTTACATAGAAAGAATGCTAATGTGAAACAGATAGGTGTGTAAGGGTGATTTTAGCCTCTGCTAACTCTTGCATAAACTAATGGGTGATGGTAAATGGAAGATCTAGTTCAGCAATGAACGAGTAGATGCAAATTCAAATCTCTAATACACTGAATCACTGAGCGTGGAATGTCGGCTGCTGTCCATGGGAAACTTGAGGTCATAGATAGCTGCTTTATGACTGGGGTAGGACTCGGGCCATGACTAAACTTTTTACCCGCTAGTTCTATACAACAACCTCTGTGTGAGCAATGTGTGAAAACATGCATCAGGTTGCTGGAGCTCTTATGCCTGCGGACCATACTAGGTGCTATTCCCAGTGTGAGAAATGACGACAAAAACAGCACACTGGATCTGGATCTGAATCAGTTTTGCTAAGACCCACCCCCACCTTTCCTGATTGGCTAGTAAACCCGTCTAGTGTGATTGTGAGTGAAACTTACGCCTTTGTAAGATTCAGAAAAATGTTTGAAAAATCTCTGGGTGAACCAGATTTTATTTTGTTCACAGGCACCAGTATATAAGGCACCAGTGTAAGTTAGATTGCAAATTAACTAAGAAATAGAAAATATATGCACGTCTAAATTCCCACTTGACTAAGTACTTGATAAAAAATACCAAATAAATGATTAAGGAGCACATCACATCAAGAAGAGCTTCTATAATATGTAACATGTAAGGAACGATACTGTCAAACAGCAGACAAACGACCTTAAGGTTATTAGGTTGGCCAGTATTTGTCATTATTTTCCACATGAATATACAGGAAAAATGTTTTTTTATTTGACCCATAAATCTTGGATTCCATTGGACAATCTTCCAGTTTTGCTCTAACAGCCCTTTCAGCAACATACAAGTGTCCAGATGGAGACAAAGGTCTTTTAATGACATCTTGCCTGGGTTGGTGAGGCTTTGAAGCATTACTTTGCTTAATGTTAGGCATTGGGTATACTTAGCCATTATATAAAATATAAAATCCAAAAAATGCAGCAATAAAAATCAAATACATTAGTTGAGACTTGTGCAGACATCTTTTGATTTAGTGTTCGCTGGGAGTGGAACCAGAGAAATTTTTTATTTTTTTTTCTCCTCAATATGACTTGGTTACTTAGCAGATTATAGAGTTCTTGTGACATAATGTGGTTTTCCTGGTTGTTCTCTGGCTTACCAGTCTCTTTCTCTGTTTTTACCATTCTCTATCTTTGTCATTGGTTTGAGCAGTTGGCGGTTGCATTCCTGAGCCACCCATTGCAATAACAGCACGGCACTGAAAGCAAACTCTCCCAACCACAAGGCTCCCTCCTTACCGTGCTCTTCAGCCCAGAACCTCTACACCTTCTCCTTCATCTCATTTCTTTATTCCATCATCTCATCTAAATTAGCGGCAGTCTTTGTTTTATAACTGGGTGTTGGCCACATTCTAAGTTGTAAGTTTTTGAAAAGAGAAACAGTCTAATTATTTCTTCCCCTTTCAGTGTTGTATTTCCATGCCGCCTTCAACCATATAATGTGCTCAATCTGGCCCCTTCACAAAATGAAGGAAAGTAGGAAAAAGCGGCGATGCTTCACACCCACAACATAAAAGGAAGCCTGTGAAGTATTAAGGGGAAATCCACTAGCACACCCCCACACGCGCGCGCACACACACTTAGTGTGCTTGATATGAGAGGGCCCTATCTAGCATGCATAGTGGTGGAAAACTGGGTATCTCTTCAAAGACCCCTGCAGTTTTCCCAGAAGACATCATCCGCGTGTCTAACTTCCTCCAGATCCTACAAACACTGCAGCTCAGTCTGTCTGTGTCAGTATTTGTGTGTGCACACATCAACAGTATGATTAAGCACCCAAAATAGGGGACAAATTGCTCTCAGGTGCAGATACATTGGGATTAGATTTTTTTTCCCCTCTTCCATCTTCATTTTTCCCAACCTCTCCTCTCTAATTCTGTTCCTCACCCCCCTACTGCCTTCCCAACCTCCTCATATCCCTTTTTTTCCCAGTTCTTCTCCTCTCCACATGTTCTTGTAGGTCCTCACCCTGTGCCCTTCTTTTCATTCCAACATGCTCTGTACCCACCTCGCACTTTTCTCCACTGCATGACAAGAGAAAAGCCTCTGTGTCTTTATGTTTGGCATAGATTACTTCCAACAGAGTTTGGAGGGAAAATCTCTTCACCGTTATCAAAGCCTTTTTGCTCCTTTTGCCAGGAGATGCTTTCTCCTCCCACTTTCTGTCTTGCTGACATAAGAGCTCCATTATCTACTCAGCATGTAAATGTATGTGTTCTTCTATAAGTTTGAGTGGTTCTTGAAGTGATTCGCACATTGAACAAACATTCTGAATGCATGGATCAGTGATTGATGTAATAAGGATGACGTTAAAAATATGCTTTGATCTGTTAAATTTTGATCAATCAATCATTTAAATGTTAACAGACACAGAGAGTGATTACTTATTGGTCTGCAGAAGACTGATGGGATTTTTTTGCCTTCTTTCTTTCCTCTTTCTGCAAGATATAATTCAGTTATATCTTTTAATTGCATTTAAAGATATAGTATTTATGTGAAGGCCCAGTTTACCAAATCTTTCAACCATAAAACACATTTAGTAACTAACATTGGCATTTTCACAGATAAAAATCACAACGTGCTCCACAAAGACAGTATAAAAATACAGACATAATTAAAAAGACAAACAACACAGATGATGGAAATAAATCTATAAAAATTAAGAACATCTTACTGCAAGAAACCTTTTTGTTCAGTTGCTTCTACAGTGAATCCAGACTCTAATAATACAAGGTGCAAAGGAAATCCTGTATATGTTTAAGCAGGAAACAGAAACCATATTTAGTCAGTTCAAAATTTCAAACCATGCTAACAGATCATGTTCCATCAGTGCAACAGTAAAAAAGCAACTAAAAATAAATAGAAGACATACATCTAACTACTGAGATAACCTCATGAAAGTGAAGAGGCTAGCAAAACAGTTATGAGTTCAACGTCTCGGCATCATTAACCTTTATTTAGCCATGACTCAATGTCAAGTCAGATAGATATTTATGCCTAAAGAGGGCTAAAACCTATGAATTTGTGTTGGATGCAATACACTGAACTATTGAAAATGTTAGGTTGAACTGACACGCTGCCAGTGCTTTGGCTTTGCAAAACAATTCCTAAAAGCTTTGAGATTTGTGTGCTTTATGATTCTCCACGACTGTGTACCTGACCTGCTTGCTTTGTTCCTTGGTCTTCATGATAATGTTTGTTCTGTACTGTTCTATATCAAAACCCCCTCAGTCCTTTGCTGAACAGCTGCATGCACTGGGATTGAATTACAGTGGACTCCTGCCTTTTCATTGGCCATTTGTGGAAAATTCAGGACTTCAATTTTTATGTGGAAAATAACTCCACATTATCAGTAGAAAACTTGCCCATTAAATTTTTTTTTTTTTTAGAGAAAAAAAAAATGCAGTTTTTGTAGATGAAAGGCCAAGACACAATCCTTCTTGACACACTACTGGTGTTTGCAAAGGAACTAAACGACGAGTTGCATTTATTTCCTTAGGCTTTGCTTAGCTGGACCCCTAAGAGCAGAGATGAGGAAGATTGGAGCTTCTGGGGTAGTGCTGAGATGGATTCCACTGTACGTACTAAGGTATATTTGGTCTTTGAATAATTAAAATAGGCAGTGATAAGCAATTTTAAAGGGGGTCTAAAATATTACCTATTGCGTAACCCCTCCAAAACCTGTGGGTTCACTGTACTCAGTAGTAGTACAGCGAACTACTGTACTATTTTCTGTCTTGTATTGGTGTACAAGGTGGGAATATTCCTAACTTGGGCCATCTACGTTTTTCTTTATCTAATTTGTTGAGCTGTTTCTACTGTGGGTATAGAAGAAATATGCATCGTCACAGCTGATCGTGCTACACCTTTTCCCTAATTAAAACAGCCATTTCCTGCATTATTTTGGAAAGTCTCCGTCATTTAGACAGACGTTGTGCATGTCAAAGCAAAAAATTGTATATCTTTAATTGGCCACAACATTTGTGGTGCATCTCTAGTTAAAACAATAGCATCTGTGTAAAGCATATATGAAACTGAGAAAAAACTCAAGTCTGTTTTTCAACTCAGCCACACAATCTTCCTGTTTGTTGTAGGTTGACCTTTTACCCCGCATGCTGATGCCCTACTGAGAGGAAAAAGATGGCTATCGACTGACTGAGCTGTGTGGTCTGTTTCCAGGCAAAGTGGACTGTCATCTTCAAAGAGACCGACTGTCTCCTTACCTCTAACATCTTTATGTCCTTGCCACCATTTATTTGTACTTTAATCACTGTACGTTCACCTTAACTAATGAAACCTTTCATGGCTGGAGCTTTGGAAGAGTTGAAGCCATGATTTTTTTGTCAGTAAATAAACCGTTGTATGAGTTCTTTGTAAAGTGGAAAGCATCAACATTTCTTTATCACATGTGAAGGCTTGAGGCTCTAAAGCCTTCAGCTTGAAGAGTGAGTTTAATGTAAGACTTTAAAATGCTTTTTTTCAGAATGAAATAAGGCAACATTTTGCAATGCAAGAGGCTGAGAGGAGGGCGGCTTTCGTTACAGAAAACTAAGCAAACACCTCTTATCTTATGGATCTTTGCCTTCTTTGTGCAAAAACTTTTGAACTGTGACTGTGGCTTTATTACATATTGGTTTATGTGTGTATTCTATGGCAGCCTGCAGAGCCAGGTGGGCCCTATGGGTTCCACACTTCAGAGGCCAAATGTTCAGAGGTCAGATACTTTCCTTGAATGCCTCCACGGGGCCAAACATCTTTAAGGTGCTCAGATAAAGGGACCATCTGATTTTCTGTGCCACTCGGCGCCTGGGCTCCGGGGGAGATGAAAGCAGCATTGCTTGTTGAAAATTACTTTCTTGTCGCTACTTCAACTTTTAATTTCCTTAATTGATTTTTATTCCCATAGAGGTAAGGGCTTGGAGAAACAAAAGTAATTGATTTCAAATTTTAATCCCTCTTACCGTTGAGTGATGCAGGGACCTCCCCACTATTGATCTTCAATCCATCCAAACTCAATTAATGTGTTTGAGACGGATGAGAGGAGGAGGAAGAACACCCCAGTCTTCTTTAGTTTCATTTTCTCCTACTTTCCTTTTTGCTCATTCTCAGACAATGCTCATTCCTCTTCTGCTTTTTGGTGAACCCTCAATTACTCAGCTGTAATGGATGAGACTGAGTGTATACACTTTTTAAGGAATGACGTTACTTTAGATCATCCACTTGGCAGCTCTATGTGTTTTTAATTAAATTTGCTTACTAATTTCAGTTGTAATGAAGCCAAATTGACAGTTGTGCTTGCTGCAGTAAAATGACTCAACCACTTGGCCAAATTTGTCTGCACATTTATCAAGGGGCACAATCCACGACCAGAAATGTATATTGAATTTTTTTTGCCTCTTTCATAAATTTCAGTTGTCCTTCATTAAATTTTCTAACATTTGCTAGATTCTATCTTTTAGCTAAAGCAACAATGTGCTTTATTGTTTAACCTTTGCACGATCAAACTGTGCAAAGGTGTCTCTCAGGAACAGGGTACAAAAATAATCTACACAATTATCCATACGTTATGGCACAAAAATGTTTACTAAGCTGTGACCTTTAATATATCAAATCATCTAAAGCTATCAAGGCATTCATGATTATACGGGTAGCTTGGCCTCAGTTGCTTGTGCTGGGGTTTTCAACGGGATGCTGACCCAAAACACACAAGTCAAAACATCCAAGAATGGCTAAGAGCAAAACATTGAACTATTCTGAACTTCACTTCTATGAGCCCTGATGCTAATTGAATAACTGTGGATGTAGGTGAGAGAGGCCCCCTTCAAACCTGAGACAACTCCAGCATTTTGTCCACAAGAAGTGGACCAAAATACCCATGGACATGGGAAAAAAGTGTCATTTACGGTTACAGAAATTGCTTGACTGCAATGAAAAGGTTGTGCCACAAATTATTAAATTACCGGTACCATAATTTTTACGTACATTAATGTTGAACTGCCTCTCCTTCCAGTCATATAACTGAAGGAAGGGTACTACTTTTTTTCTCATGCTCAAAAGAGCAATTCAATTGTTTGGAAATACAGACGGTGCAGATGTTGAAACTAAAGAAGTCCCACCCGTCACTTTTTTTAACTAGCACTGTTTACTACAAAGCAATTAGACCATATTACAACATTTGTTTTCAAAATTGTGTTTATTTTTCCATCTGTATCTTGCTTTGAGAATCTAATACTGGCCCACTTCAAATTACAATTTGCAGTTGACCTTTCCAAGTAGTCTGCTTGGCAACTGTTAATAATCCTCTTGGATTCAACCTTTCCATTCCCACAGTGTATTATTTTTCATCATGCTTCTACCAGCACTCTACTTATGCGTTTCCCTCTGCCGTGTTGCACGGTGAAGAAGTCTATTCCTGGATGGTTTTTGGTCCGTGTGACTTTTTCCAAGTTATTTGTGGTGCCTGCCAAGAGAACGGCTGAGTTTCTTTTGGAAATGGAAGCAACGGAGCCGGATAAATTTGAGTTGGGATTGGCAATGACAAAGTCATTTTACCTCAACATAAATTCTGTCCTCAGCAGTGTCTCTAGCCTAAATGTTGTGATGCCTCAATGATATGATCTAAAGACTGACAATAGAAGGAATGCCCTTTCTGTATGAATGTTTTCCCCAAATATTCAAGGAGTCATGCATTCTGTTTTTTTGTGCCTGCTTCACTCTGCTTTATGGCAGGATGTCACCCACCATTCACAAACTGATCCTGATTGCAGCTCCCATTATAACACAAGATGATACCTACTCACATGGAAGCCATCTAATCATTGCCAGGCAGAACAGTTGGCCCAAACTATCTGGCTGACACTGATGGATCTATTATGGTCCGAGCTACAGAATAGGAGCAAAAAAAAATGTTTCTGCACTCAGGATTCCAAACTTTAAGTAGGATGTCATTTGTTTTTCCTGGCTGCATTTTGAGGAGAGGAGAAAAACTGAGGCTGTGACTGTAGCAAAAAGACATGAGGAATAAATGTTCTCTCTGGCTCGGACTTCTGGTTGTCAGTACCCCAGGGAACAAGACCGTCCAAGCAGGAATAAGCGTGATGATGGCTCTAAGCATTGTGCAGAACAAAACACTGAGGCTCTCCATTGATCACTCTGCTCAGTGTTTAACACAGACAGTTGAAAAGGACAAAGCTGCATTATCAGTTTGATTTTTACATTTTGTTTTAGTGTTTTTGGCAACAAGTGTCCACAAAGTTTATATCGAATGATTTTCACATTTGAATGCCAAAAGATGCTCCATAAATCACACTGAAGGCTTGTACATTTTCATGGAAAGTAAAACTATCTCATGATTTGACTGCAAAGTGACTTGCTGCTACATGTATTCTGTTGGTTCTCAGCCACTTAAAGCATTGGTTGTCACTATCACTCCTTTTTGGTCATGATCAAATAGTGAGATAGGGAGAAAGTGCAAGCTTTGCAACCAAACATTAGACACAGTCAAACTCTATAAAAGCTCACGTTTAGATTTAAATTACACCTGTGTTACTGAGATTTTGCCCGCCATTTTTTCTTAAATTTAAAATGTTCATATTTTAAATTTCCACTGACCGGCATGCTCACAACACTGACCTCATCTCTACTGAGAATTGAACAAATCACTTAATGAAGTTATTTGTTTTAGTTCATTCTCTCAGGTGACTCATTCATTTGAAAGAATAATTCAATAAATGACACAATACTATACTCTAGACATAGGACTTCACATACATTTAGCCAAAAGCCAGACAGTGCCAGAAAACAAATAAACCGTTATCAGTTAAATATCACAAAAATTGAGGAAATATGCTAGCTTGTGAAAAACCCATTTAGGACATAGTTTTTTCTGTGTAGTGCGTTCTGTGATGGATAAGCTAAAAATTGGCATTTTGGATCAGTCTAAAAATTAGGTACAGTAGAACTTAAGTCCACCCAGTAGACGGCTGCACAGTCTTCCATATAACCATTGGTTTGTACATAACATGAATCAAACAGCATCACAGAGCAAAAAATGTGCCATCTTGGCAGCATTAAAACCAGAATCAGTTAGTAATAGAAGTCAATTTCCACTTGTTAAAACAAGTGAATTTCTTGTTTTAACAAGAGGTTAAAACTATATAAATGTACAAGTCTTGTACAATGTTCTTAGTTTTATTAAGGTTGCAGCTCAACAACTCATAATTGCAGATCACAGATTCTATCTGGCCAATATTTCTCTGCACTGTATGAGCTGGGTGGGAACAAGATTCCCGCTAATCTTTTATTCAAAGCACCTACAATGAAGTTCTCTGTGTAATTTTGCACATCATTGCTTGCAATTACATTCGCACAATGTAATAGTAAGCTCTATGATTTCAGGTTGGTTCACTATATTATTGAACCTTCGTCCATGTACCTAGTGAGTTTTATAGGTATCACCTGAATGACCTGAAATGACTGACCTAATGACTGAAACATGGTGGCCTGTAAGAAAAAAATAATAATGTGTGTGCTGACATTGTCCAAACCTTTTGGTTATGATGTGTTGTTTGATTAGGCATAGCTAAGGAAATATGACATGGAAAGATGTGTACTAGGGAGGATGAGAAGAGCAGCCAATGGAAGGGCAAAAATGCTTGGTGAAAATATGGGAGCTATCAACGCTCACCTCAGCGAGAAAAAAAAACGACTCATGATGAAAGAAAAAAAAGTGGAGCAGAGGGCAAGAGTGACAGGCACAGACAGACAGAGAGTGAAGGTTAAAATGACAGAGACAAGCAGGAGGGAGAATAAGAGGCTGCAAAGTGGACAGCTGTGATGAAAGAGGACAGAAGGAAAGGACAGGCAGACAAACAGACAGATAGACATCTCTTGCTATCAAACCCATGTGTATCCCCTGTGGGGACCACTGGCTTACATGAAAACAGAAAACATAAGAGAAGGAGACATGGATACAATGACAGTAGACATTGCTTGTTAAATTTTTAGAATATCTAAAAAATATAAAACACACCAAAAAAAAGAGATAAATATTCTTCAGCAATGCCAATTTGGAGCTGAAGGACTACCAAATAATTTCAGCACACCATCACTTTAATAGTAGTATAAGAGTTATGTCTGGATCCCATGTAGGAGCACATCTAACAAAAGATGACAGGCTATATTTGTTATTTGTTGTGGAACATGCAACAGACAACATGGAAATGCTTATGCAGTCAGACTTTTGACAATATGTATGTAATTAAAGCAAATTAGTTGTAAATGTTTGCATGAAAACAAAGGTCAAAAACAATCCACTCCATGGTTTTCTTTTTGTATATTATGTATGTCAATAGACTTGGCATTAACCATCGATAGTTTAAAATAAACCAGCTGTTTGTGTAATGGTTACTTTCTTTCAGTATGATGCATTAATGAGAACATTGTTTCCATCGCAAATAAATGCAGTCGCCTTTATTTTACAGATCTTACATAATTTTTTAAAATTATAACATCATCTTTTTAAAGTAATTATTGACTTACAGACAAGATCTAAACACTATAAAAATCCATTTTCCAAAAATTCTCAATGGCTTCCCGAAGAACAGCAGCAGCCATGCCATCTCTGCCACCATGAGGCACCGTTGTGGCACCTGCCGGCAGCTACCTTTACAAAGCAGTTACAAATTGAGGTCGCTGTCTCTTGATTTTTCGGCAGTGGCCAGTTAATGGCATCTTTGAAAATATCTCGTAATTACAATATCTTTTCTCACAATTTTGAGATCAGTACCTTGTAGTTCTGACATCTTATCTCTTAATTATGACATCTTATCTTGTTTATGAGACCCAGATCTCGTAATTGTGAATTAAGATGCAATGTGATTCCGTACTATCCCAGTCCAATGTGCATGTTCTTTTTCTTTGTGTGTGGTCGACTTGAATGATTATTATTGTTTAACTCGAGTCTTATTTCATGGACAGAGTCATTAACCCCAGATTCTTCCAAAATATCCTGGCAAAGTTAAGAAAACTATTTTTCCAAATGTCATTTATTGCTGAGACCTTGTTTTTTGCTTTCACACTTTGAGACAACAAAACAACTCAAAGAAAGTCAACCCAATCACTTACACCTGGTATAAGTAATTGCTTCATGATTCATGCGGCAAAAATCCAGACGTTAATGTATGCGAATAATGGATTTTCATAAAAACACACAGATCCAAACATTCTTGGAGCTTGCTGTGACTTGCTGGGAACTGTCAGTCAGGGTCTCCTGCATTTACTGACTATCAATCAAAATGACAGGGCTCTCCTGGCATCGTAAAGATTTTTTTTCATGGACAGAGTCAAGAACAAATATGAAGTATCCTAAAGGGACAAGTCACTCATGACATGCACACATTCGGTAATCCTTGACCTTTTAGAAGGCCACTTTACTTTAGCATAGTTAAATGACACTGATATCACATAGTGCATAGTTAATAAAAAGGGTTGAAATGATTGCTAAGGTTAAAGTGCACAGTAGGGACATGTCAAGGTATGACCTTACACGCACGCATGTGCATGCGTGTGGGGGTGTACATGTGTGTTTTAAATATATTTTATATGTCAATAAATTTCAGCATTTATGTACAGCTGAAACCACATATTTTCTTCCACTATATAAAAAAACTTTTCTTTTATTTTGCTCACCATCAAACTAAATGTTTCAAATCAGATAGGTATAAAAAAAATTATTTTATATATGAAATGCATGACTAAGGAACGGGATATTTATTTAGAGAACTTTTATTTATTTTTTAAGTCATAAGTTTATGAACACTATTATTACTATCCCTCCAGACAAAAATGTCATCAGAAAAAAAAAAATGCACTTCTGAGTTCATGCTTGGGTAAATTTTCCAATGCCTGAATATTTTAAGTTTATTGGATCAAACAATTATATGCAAATAAAACCGCTAAGAGAACATCCATCATTCTATTCACTGGAGAGTTTAATTCCTTTCTGCAACCCAGAAAATAATTGATTTTAGTGGAAAACCTAAATCTCTATTGTTATTCTGGGATTTAAGAAATAAAAACAATTTTGAAATTTCCATTCACCCACTTTTTAGAGGCAGAGTACACCCTGAACAGGTTACCCTGCTAGTGTTTCTACCCTAAAAGCCACATTTTCTGAACAAAACGGAAAACTCATTTGAATATAATTGTACAGACAATAATATAGGTCTGATTTTTGCAGTGGGTAACCTCTTAAGTGCCAACTGCATACATATGTAATGCAACTTTCTTAAATAAAATTGCAGCCTACTGTTTCTGAGATTCATTCAATGTGGTATGTGGTTGTGTGGAAGAAAAACCAAACAGCCTCTTAAGGAAAACATCACAGACCTGTGCCAGATGTGACTCAACACCAGTGAATTACACAAACACTGAGGAGTCTGGGATTTTTTCCCCCATTTTCTTTTTTCTCTTTTCTTTTTTCTGTAGGACTTCCCTTAGCCCCTTGTTGTCAGGTGGCAATGCTAGGAGGACCCAAACATAACATGAATGCTGGTTTTCACATGCTATAATATTGATGTCAAAAACTCATATGAGATGACAATTAGGAAATGTGACTCACTTTGACTGAAATGACGTTAAAAAGACGAAATTCATAGACATCTACTAGTCTCTATTGGTCTGAGGGACCTGAGTTGAGATTTGTTAAAAGTTTAATGAATATTATGAAACCTTTAAATCACTTAGGAGAACACTATGAAATGAAATGAAATGAAAAGCATTTTCAATTAAAATTTTTGGTATTTGGACCATCTTAAGATTGAGACAAGCACTCCTCATATCTAGACTTCTTTATTCTACCCTGATAATTTTCTTCAAAACATAGTTTAACGTACATGAAACCTTTACTTTAAGTGTAAACAAATCAGTGATAGACTTTAATAGGTTTTATAAAGTATATTAAAAACCTAATCTTATTTTTGTTATTTTCTATTAATTCTAACTCTTTTTATTAGATCTTTTTTATACCTTTTTTTAAAACCAGGAACAGATCAGAGAGCTCATTAACAAAGGAGGCCTGGAAAAGTGGCAGCTACTTAAATCATATCATCACACCTGACTCATCGTTTGTCAAACTTTTGTTCAGAATGCCTGATTTGCTGAATTTTGAGAGGCGACTTTCAGAAAATTCCAAACACGCGACAAATATATTTGTGAGACAAAAGTCATGAGTAGAAATATTCCTCCCCTATGCCTCATGTTCCAGCATACATCCAGTACGTATGATATGACAGGTAGTGCTCACTCTGTGGCATGTCAGCCAACAACAGTGGCTCTAATTGACTACGTTGACTACTCCCCAGCACACCGCCCCTCCTCTTTTTCCACAGAAAATGCTATCACAGAGCAGAGGTTGTGTTGACAGAGGCCGAGACAGCGCCGGGCACGAACCCAACCTTTCACCTTTAACCCCCCTTCAACCTCCACAAAATGTGGAAGCACAGGAAGAAAACAAGGCCGCCGAGATGAGAGTGTCTGTCAACACACAGAGAGAATTGAAAGCAGGTTCACAGTGGGGGGAATGGAGAATTTAGGAGGGAAAAATCAGGAAAAGGAAGAAAGACGAAGGTGCTGACATTTCTTGGGGATATTAAAGGAGGACCTTTCTTGATTGGAGAGCATGCTAAATGAATCAGACCCATCAAGCAGCTGGCCTACAACTTAAACCCCCCCCCTCCCTTCTGGAGTTTCTAACAAACCTCCGTCATTTATGTTAGAGATTTAACAGAAAGACAATCATAATAGAGACAGCCGGTTGACTTCATTCACATTGATCTCACTATTACACAGATGACTGGAAAAACGAAGACAGGAATAGGAGATCTGGGATTCATATATGAGCCGCCACACTCCTGCTCTGCTTCCTATCAAGTCTGAAACAGTAATGGGGAAAGCAACGCTCGCTGTTTTCTGTTATGTGGTTCTGCCCACCTGTTACTCTGCTACTGGTCTCTCTTGTTCTTTTCGCTTCTAACCTACCAATGTTTTTATTATCTTGCAGAAAAAGGGATGAGAAGACAGCAGTGCTGTCATACAACCTATACTAAGCATTAGCTGCAGCTGGAATATGGAATGCATTCAGCTTTCCAGCATTTGCATCATCTGATTGCTTTGTTTGATGTGCCTCACCATAAATTATCCAGTGTTAAGTTATTTGGAATGGTGCTAAGTCTTACCTCAGTACACTTTCTTCTCAGTCTGTGTATATTATACATTCTGTAATTAATTGACCCAATCACATGCTTTTATGTCGTGCACCATACACATAGCTAACTGCACGGTCAACGCCAGTCAATGTTTTCAATAGAAAAAACCCTTAAATAATTCTTTAGGATATGAATACGTTAAGAGCATCTGTTTCTACTAGCCCAAGTGATGCTGTCCAGACGCCTGTGAGCAGGAATGCACAAATGCAGGAGGCAAGTCTGTAGTGGCCGCATTCTCTTTATCCCCACATGTGCCCCCACAGAACACATACTGTAGGTTATGTGTTATTACAGTATCAAGATCTGCATTTTTGTGGTGCTGTGATTAGATTTCCTGTTTATGCCTTGTGTTATGGGAAGAAAGGTCCCCGCTTCAATTCCGTGCTCCTAATGTCAGGGGACGCTGCACCATCGGGGATTAGAGAGACAAACAAACATTGCGGACGATACGGATGCAAGTCGCAACATGGCTGCACGCATCCTGGAGTCACTGGAAGGCCACTGCTCAGAAACAACCCAATGTGGAAACAACCCTAGCTGTTTGTTTTTCCAATCTAATTTTTCTTCACCGTCCTCTTTCTGAGCAACATGATTATAAATTTATGACCTCATTAAATCCTTGACCTCTATTTCTTAACTCAACTCCAAGCTATGCACATTCCAAGACATCCTTGCTTCCACAACTTTCCGAGATAATAACACCATGTAACAACTGTGGCTTCACCCTCCACCCTCTTTCTAGCAGTAAAACATTACATAAAATGATCAGCATGTCACAGGGTGGAAGCACAGAGAGGTAAATCACCTCACTGACAGCTGCTCTCTACTGTACTGTAGGTGAGGATGTGGGACGTAGCCTCCTTGACCTTGTGGGAGGCTGCCTTGGCGGAGAAGCTCAGTCCAGAGTAGGGCTAATTGTTCATTTCGTCTGTAGTCTCCATGTTTTTTTATCAGCTCAACTGACAAGCGCTGTGACCCCTAACCCTGCAGAGGTGAGGTCCCAAAGGGAATGGAGGTAAAGTGGAGGGGAGATCGGGCTGCAACATGTGGTCGGCTCGTTTGGGGCGAGAGCCAAACGGTTTTTCTTTAATTGACCGTGCAATCTGCCACAGCTGGGAAGGATTACAGGGAGAATTCCTCCCTTGAAAGAGAGCGGAGAGGCTGGCATACACTGGGGGTGCCGACTGGGAGGATGATTAGAGGAAGGGGCAGCAGACGTAGCCAATCAGAACCAGAACTTTACTTCACTTTACTCTTTCATGCTTACCTTTGAATTCTGATATTAAAAACAAAACCACCACATCTAGAGCCCAAATGCATCCTTCTTTTTATTCTGAGTATTCCCTGCATCAAATCTATTTAGGCAAGCAACCTGAGGCCATTATGTAGGTCGATCACTTGGTGCTCATTTCTGTCCATTTAGTTTCTTTGCAACTTCTTGTAAGATAATGTACATTACAGTGATGCGGTTTGTTTCAGTGGCAAATCATAGGTGGTGAGTGTATTTTTATTTATTTTTTTTACAGTTTGACAGTTTCAATAATCTACGGAAGAGGATTAGGGCCACCAAAAAAAAAAATAATAATCTGACTTTAATGTCAGAATTCTGACTTTAAAGTAAAAATTCTTTTTTTTGTTCCCGTTGGCCCTAATACTCTTCCGTAATAATCACACACTTATGGACATGCCTTTGTCCATAAGTGTCCAAACATGGTGACTTTTAGTGCAGATCACTGCTGCACATAAATGGAAGCTTAGCTTATCTCTTCAGGAGTTTCAGCCACACAAAGTGAAAACCTCAGGTTCATGTTAACGTGTTCAAGAGAAATGCAGCATCTAAATTGGAGATTTATCTGACAAACCTGAATATTTGCAGACTTTATTGTCAATATAACACCCACAATGAAAAATCTATATCCCATCTTCTGCTTTGGCTACAAGTGACCATCAGGGTTTTGAAAAGGATTGACATCCCTTCTGGGAGAAGATCAGTTACCAGTCATTCCCCCAATTTAAAATTTTTATTTGAAAAATGTCAAGTACACAATTTGCTCTCTGCAGATTTAGCACATGATGTTGGGGGTGAATGTCTAACTAGGTTAACTTTATACTATTTAAATGCTTAAATGTAAAAAAGGACATTTTTAAGTCATTCTGAATTTGTCCATTCTGCTTTTTTTTTTTTTTTTTTTTTTTTTTTACATTTAATTGCGCATTTTCTCTGAAGTTTGAAGTCAGATTTTCCAATGTGACCTTGCTCTGAAGTCAGAATCTTGATTAGAAATGTTGCTGACCAACCCTGAATTTTTCCATCCAACCTGGCTGCAGCACACAGAGCATCATGAAAGTATATGGTATTATTCATTAGCACTAGTGATGAATTTTATATCATTCAGCCATCCATCATGAACATCTAATTGGAAACATCTCCCTTAAGATTTTTTAATACATAAAATGGAGGGAGATGTATTATTGGCTTCTATTGCTAATTGGCACCAAAATGATCTGTTTTCTGATTTGCAATCATAAAGTATGAAACTTGGTTGTGAAATCATTTCTAGTTTAATGCTCAAGACGTTTTGAGCAACTTGAGTCACTAACACAAATCATGCAAAACATCACAGGTCTAAAGTAAATACAACATGATCATAACATCATAATCTGCTTTAAAATCTCAATTTTGGGGGAGTTTAAAAGGGAATTTGAATAACTGCGGGAATTTACCTCCAGTTTTGAGTGACAAGCACGTTCAAGTTTAAGAGCTGCGACGTTTATAATTGACTGCAAATTGTAATTCATTGTGCTTCACGAGGTGGCCTCTCTGGAATGATTTAATCCACGTAAGCAAAGTAAAGAAAATTGACTACAAAATATATTTAAAAAACAATACAACAAAGTGGGTGGGCAAGACTTTGCCTGGGAAATTTAGATTGTGATTTTTAGAGAGACAGGATCTCACTTGAAGTATTTTATAAAGAGAACTGAACACACCTGTAAATTAGTTTTGTTGATAATAAAATATCTAAACCAGCTGTCTCTTTTTGAAGATGTTTTATAAACGTGGAACATGGACACTCAAAAAAATAAAAAATAAAGTGTGGACCTCTATAACTTATTAAAACATTTCTAAACCCACTTTTTACTCTTTGATGCCAAAATCTGTTCCTAGTTGGACATTACAGAAGTCAGCTTTCGGTCAGCCAACTCCTTTGGACACTTATACAGAAATATGGTCAGCATTACTAAGACTAAGGTTTTCTTGGTCTATGTGTTTACTTGAGACATAACTAAATGCAAATGAATGGCAGCCACATCTTGAGGCCATTTGGAGAGGGTCAGTGAATAAGATGAGGGATGAAAAAAAATAAAAAAAGAAAGGAAAGATGCTTGTGGAGAGAAGGAAAAAAAACAGATGATTGGCTCATGTAAGCAGGCTGATAGACGAAGGATGAGAGAGCAGGATATGGGACATACATTGGAAAAAGCAGGCCCATGTGGCCGGATATTGAATGTGGGGTCGGTGGAGATAGCCCTCGACTGGTGAACATCTTCATTTGACTCACCAGGACATGCACAGTGTATATTTTCATGCACAGCTGTGCTATGTGCCATTACATTGATGAGCATCTGGAGTCGACCCAACTCCTCCCGCTTCATCACCACTGCATTAATTGTCACTTTTACTTGACCGGCATGTTTAAAATGCCGAGTTTTAGAGGAGGGAAATGTTTACGCAGAGCTTATCGAGGTATTCACCCTCACCGCATCCTCTTCTTTATTAGTTTGGCTTGTAGAGATTGCATGTGTGACATTCCCAGCTGCTCGCTTATATCCCCCTGAGAGAGCAACACGTGAGCGTGCCTGGAGCAATTCATCATTTTTTGTGTGTTTGCAAATTCACGCACCACTGTTCTAATCTATTCTTGATGTGGGTTTTTTCTGCCCGTGCATGTGTATCAGCAGAGATGTGTTAAATTTGTTTACCTCCATTGCCGCTGCATATGAGAGACAGCTCAAGGCCTCGATGAACTGAGAGAATGACTGGGAATGAGAGCTGACAGGTTGTTGAGTAGTGTGTGCGGCTGGCAAGCCCCACTCTATTACCCAGATTGATTAAGGAAGTGCTCAAGGTCCCACTTAGCCATCACGGCCGACACTGAGGTGACCATCTTATAACGGACGGAGAACAAGAGGCGGAATAAGAGCAGCAGCGGGAGCGTTGGGAGGAATAGGTGATGTCGTGGCTAATCAGTATGTCTGATACAACTCCAGTCCTTTGTCCTAGAGCCATTATACAATAAATAAAAAAATACACACTTCTGTAGTAAAATACTAGGTCTCTGTGATATGTGAAAAAAACAATAACAAAAAAACATGCAATCAACCTGGTTACATAAGTGTGGACACTGAAACACCTTTTGATTAAATTTCAGCATTCAAATCAACACCTCTCGTTCGAAGCCATCTACAGCTTTTGATAAAGCTGGGATAATGACATTTTCACCTGAGCATTTTAAAATAAATCTGATTGATATGTAGAACTGTTCATAATCCAAAATATGCAAAAAAAAAAAAAAAAAAGTTCAATTTTAGCAAATATGGATCATAATAATGTCACCGCCATATTTCACTGCGGGTGTGGTGCTCTTTAGGTGAAAAGTGTCTTTTTAGTTCCAATTCCACAGGGCCAGTTTGGTTTAACCCCTTAACTGTCAACCCTAATCATAAGTTCTTTGAGGACACCGGTGTCCTCATGACATTTTCAAGATGAAGCAGATCATAATGCAATGTTTTGTGAGATTTTTCCCAGACCTCAATAACTTCTTTTTATTTCACCTAACGTTTGGTTTAGACATTTAGATATTTAAGATCATAGCTGCCACATGAGGAACACAAACAGGACTAATCAGAAATTCCAATCTTGTCTCTTTTGTCAATTAATAGTTTTGTCCTGATTGATACCTTTGCACAATGAGATGTTATAAAACATGTGCAGTTTACATAGTTTACTTATCTATAAACTATGACTTTGGCTAAATGATGCAAAGGTCAAGAAAATCCAACTGGAGAGGATTAATGTTTAATCTGATTCTCAATACTCTATAGCAGGGGTGAGCTCAAGAGCAGATGCCAAAACTGAATCAAAAGGTGTTTTTCCAAAGTAAAAATATAATAAGGTTAGTTTAATCTGTGCATACTTGTATCATCAGCTTGTTGCAACGTTTTAAAAATACGGATATGTCTTAATTTTGAGTTGAACTGCAGGAAACTTGTCACATTTAAAGCGGTAAACTCATAGGAGGAAGTTTTAACTATATCTGTTCTTTTTCACTGGCTTGTAGTCTATCATCTATCTTGTAGTTCATCCCCAAACCTCATCAGAGCTCGTGTCTCCGAGTCCCTGTACGAAAACTTTACCTCTGATTAGACAATGTGGGAGTATAATAGTTTCCACATTTTTCTTCAACTCTCTCACTCTTTCCCCCAGGGCCCTGTCCCTGTCTCTACCCCAGCACCGGCTTTGGTGGACTTTGGCATTCCCTAATCCTGACAACTTTCATTAAAACTACTGGGATAATCCACAGATTTCCGATGGAAATTCCCAAAGATGTGCTTTTCTTTTTTTTTTACCCCTCCACACTTTCTTGTCTTTATTCTGGACTCCCGGTTTCTCTGTTTTGGGGTCTAACGTTTCGCTTGACTCTGCAGGAGCAGCGTCATTTGCATAGTTTTCCCTAATCTTCCAGAAATCCTTATATAGGAAGAAAGTTAGGGATGGATAGGATGCTTCATTGCAAGTAAAAATGGTCCGCAGAAAGGTACAGGCGGCAAAGAAAATATTTCAGTTAGGATTTGATTACAGCTGGGCACTTATAGGCAAAAATAATCAAAGATCCCACTGTGAAGCTATCCAAATAAAGAAAGGGGAGCTTTCATGTTTTGAGAGAACACATATAGTTAAGATTCTTGCCTCAGCACTCTATGTTTGTGTATATTTTAATGACTCTGTGGCAGCTTTTGGGAGCTTACTGAAGAATATTGTGGTCAGCCAATTTAAACCTGTCGCAGAACGAAATGCCCCAGCCTTCATTAGGTTTGTCAATATTATGCGGTAAAGTTCACGTGTTAATCATCACGACTGTCTCAGTAAGGGGTCACAGTTCACAGATTTAAGCAGGAAGGCTGACAGTCTACATTTCTCACAGAAGCTCCGAACTAAGTGGAAGTCAAAATTTGAGATGCATACCTCCTGGATATTGGGATTTATTTAAGCCAATAAAATCTTAAAAAGAGCAGAAAGTAGTCCAACATTCATTTCAAAAGAGTAAAGTATAAAGTATCAAGTATTCAATAATCTTATAGATTCGTTCCACATGGATGTTTTACTTATGTTAATTCTGATGAATATGGATTACAGCAAAAAGAAACTCAAAAGATCATAAATCCAACTGAGAAACTGTGGGGGAAAAAAAAAAAAATACTAATCTGTTCCAAGTTGAGATTGCCAGACAATACAATTCGGTAGATTCGGAGTTTAACTTGAAAATATGTGACTATATTGAAAGGGTGTTAATATTTTTGTGAGGCATTGTGTACATATGTTCTACTTCACTTCCCATCTCTTTGGTGGAGGTCAGTTTTCAGAACCAACTTTCATATTTTCAACAAAAATTGGCTGCAAATGCTGTGAGGCATCATGTGAAACGTGGAGCAGCGCTTCTTCCCAGCTGATGACCTTACTACAAAAGCACAGGGCACTAATGGATGTGCACCAGCCTGAAATGCTCCACATGTACTCCCACTGGAACGCTAACATGGTGAGAGGACAGCGCCTGCTTATTTTGTATCTCTTTAGAAAAAGCTTCAGTAGCGTTTGCGAGAGACTGATCACCCCTCGAATGTGAAAACTCATTCACTGATACATCTGTGAATGAGAGATGTGTAAGAATTGGCAGTCATAATTGTTACCAGGGATTTCCTCCTCTCATGTTTGAACTGTCGACATGGTTCCCATGTTTACAGCAAAAAAATATGTATAACAAAACTGTTTTTCTCCAGTTTCGGATGTTTTAGACATAACAAGCAACACATATCCACATCTCACTATTTTATTTTTGGTCTCATTCACCTCACCCGTCTCTCCACTTGCTTATTCCACAGATATGATAAGGTGGACATGTGCTTCATGTTTGGTTTGGCACATGGGAGAAAAAAATCTGTGTGGCTCAGCAGTGATGTCAAACATATTTGAGACTTGAAGCTCTGCATATGGCCCAAGTGTCCACTTCGCTGTCTGGTCCTTTTATCTGCACTTCATTTCAACACCATCCATCCCCTTTCACCTCTCTGCTTCTGTCAGAGCACTTTGCTCCATCTTTTAGGGAAGCTGTCTTTCTTCTTCTTTTTTAATAAATGTGACATTTAGTAAATATGACTCATATGTTTTAACTGAGCAAGAATGCCTTAATGGACATTCAATTTTTGATCTGTTATGACAGTGAAAATACACACACTATTTTTGAAATAGAAGCTCATGTTTTACATGACTTTGCACATTGTTGTAGTCTTTTTTTTCTCTTTGTGAGTGCTTGTCACAAAGAGAACTACTAAAATATGTACTAAAATACCTAAGAATGATTATTTTTATTTAACCTATCTCACTTCTTACATTTATTTATCTTTAGAAAAAAAATCTGATGTGTAATTGCTTCCACAATCACTGGCTTAACACAGCTTTACAGGCCTGTAGTATATCTGTTACTTTGCTGTAACAGCCATACTGTTACAGGAAAGTGCTAGGTCAGGCTACGTTGATGTGGTTTACCAAAAGGGCCGCATGGAATGTACCGTATTTTCCGGACTATAGAGCGCACCTGATTATAAGCCGCACCCAGTACATTTTTAAAGGAAAAACCATTTTGTACATAAATAAGTCGCACCTGTCTATAAGCCACATGTGCCTACATACAGACGGTACACAAAAAGAGTTTTCAAAGTTTTAATAATATACCTTAGCTTTTCTTTCCAAACAGTGCCTGTGACGCGGCAGTAACACAGCACTAACAGGGCTGGTTAAAAAAACATACCGGTAAAAGTCACTGAGAGCCGTCTTCATCTTCCTCCTGTGCACTGAGACGTGTTAAGTTACATTCAACTTGCATCTTCCTCTACACGTATATCCCCCGTCTCACTCTTACCTTTACTGCTCGAGCGCCCCTGGCGGCCGTTAGAAAAAATGCATAAATAAGTCGCATCATTGTATAAGCCGCAGATTTGAAAGCGTGTGACAAAAGTTGAGGCTTATAGTCCGGAAATTATGGTAGTTGTTGTTGTTTTTGCTTCAAATGAATCAAATCAACTTCTATTTATAGAGCACTTTACAAACCCCAAGTGACCCAAGTGCTGTACAGATCCATAGAGTTGAACATAAGACACAAACACCTACACCGCTAAAACAGACAAAAGAACAGCCAAAATGATTCTGTGATGGGATCCTGGTCTGTTCTCCATCTACATGCAAGGGTTTTCTCCAGTTACTCCCTTCCTCCCATAATCCATAAACATTGCTGTTAGGTTGTTTAGTCTCTCTAAATTACTCAGATTTGAGACTGCTCATGCATGGTTGCCTGTCCTGTGTGTTTCCATGTTGCCCTCTGTGATGGACTGTCACCCCCTCCAGAGTATACACTGCTTCTCGGCCACTGATCGCTGGAGATAAGCACTCATGAAAATCAGTCATGACCAACCACAACTACTAACCGAAATAAATACTTTTATAGGTTTTGATCTACCAGGTGAATAATCTTTTAGGAAAAAAAGAAGAGTACAATCCCGCTTGCATTAAGAAAGTTTTGTCACTGGTAAACTACATGTCTCAGGATACAACCAGCTCATGATATAGGTCTGTGAGACGAGATGAGATTTTAGTAATATTTTTTGGAAAGCATCCAGTTTTTTGTGTTGTTTGTGTACATAATGATTTCACAATTCACAAATTGTTTTAATGAATATGACACAGTTCAGGTTAATCAATTCTAGTGCTAAACGCTTAAGCAGGTGTCAAATTTAGCATCATTACTCTTAGCGTTTACAAATTATACATCACCTTTCTGTCTCTTTATTAATATTTTTCTTTCTCTCCAAGAATTTAAAGTTTGGGCAGACAACTTAAACTAGGCTGAGACCTCTGTATAGGTTTTGCAGCTGTTTGCCATCCAAATGGTTTGTGAGCAGACACTGTGAACTCAAAGGGCAGATGCTACCTCCACTCTAACTTCAACATCTCCACTGCATTTCAAGCTTTGAAACAGGATGTCAAACTTAAAACATCTACCATCATAACAGAGAACTACTTAACCAGACAAAGTCACATGAAAATTTTAGTTGGGTAGTGTTTTATGAAAAATATTTAATATAAAACATTGTCTTTTTAGTATCATAAAATTGTGTCATAAGATCTCTACACAAACCTACTGAAGGAGTTGGTCTGACAGAAATAAAAAAACAAGAGCTTTTACTTGTACTTAACAAAACTGATTAAAAGCATAGCCTGTCATGATGCCAGCATAAGGCTTTACCATAAAATGCAACATTTTCATGTCACATCGTTTACTTCTTTAAGAGACCTGATGAAGCTTCATAATTATATTCAGCTGTACTCGTTCTGCTTGTCAGCTGTGTTTGGCAAAGGTATCACTTAGATATTATAAAGTCACTGAGAGATCTCTTCACATTTTTAACAAGGGAAATATTTGCTTAGCTAATTATCTGTCTGGAAATGTGCTAAAGGTGAATTTAAAGATAAGAGCTTGTCTCCTTTATGATTTTAGACCATTGCCTCAACCCTTTAGAGGCAGTTTTACCTGTATGTTGCCTTAGGTGTAATGTTTCAGGTGTTAGATTTATATTGTACTGGAAATTCTCATACCCTCTGGATGTTTACGTATGTTTATGGATGAACGTCATAATGTTAAAGGTGCAGCATTATGTATTGTTAAGGCACACAGTGGCAATTTAAAGCACACTCAAGTATCAATGTTACATTTAGTTGCTATAAAAATTCTGTATACATCAAACATGACTTAAAAGTAATTTTACTTCCCAATTTGATGCTTTGAAATTGGGCCTGTATCTTTAAGAAGCTCCTGCTCTTTCTGACATTCCACCAGGTGTTTGCTAATTACTGTTGTCGCTAGTCTGAAGGAGTTGAGTGGGAGGAGGGGTGCTCTGCAAGGCTGAAGCTTGGCTGGTGACTGCAGCTCTGAGGAGGAACTTTTTGAAGTTAGTAGTGTTTCTTGGCATACATAGACTTTTTTAGAAAAGGAGAAAGTCTTCTTCAGCAGAACCAGCAACCTCCTATTTCTCTGGGTAATGCTCGTCTTGCCCAGTCTTTCAGTTCAGGTGGACAGTCATGTTTTGGTAGGTTAAACAGCTGTGCCATGCTTCTTCTGTTTTCAGACCATGGTTAGACCAGTGCTTTTGTTTTCTATTAAAGAAAAAAAAAACTGCATGAAAACTTTGTGTCCATTTTAACACTTTTATGTACCATTTTCTGTTGGTTTACTATCTAAAAATTTCACCAAAAACACATTGAACTTAATGGTTTTTAATGTAACAAAATCCAAAATGTTTTGAGGATGTGCATAGTTTTGCAATGTATTATACTTATGACGTTCTTAATCATAAAAACCATGAAACTGTAAATAACACATAACTGATGTGGCCGAACTCAGTCTAACTCCTCTAAAACGAGGTGTCTGGTATTAACAGGCTGCTTTAGTGGATTTCTTTTTACAGAGTGCTGCTGCCAACCAAGCCACCATCCTAACAGAGGTCCATAAAATAAGGCATTTGTGAATTAGTTGTTCACTGTTGGCCACAGAACAGCAGAGTGAAGTTAAAGTATTGCTCTCTGTTGTTAGGAAGTAGGCTGGTGTTCAGAGCTGCCTGAGAGACATCGTAGTGATTTCAGTGTTAACGCTTCCAGTCTGTACAGAGAGAGATCAAGTGTTGAAGCTTTTATTTTACTCAGATATTTTGACTAGATTTCTTGTAATAAGTGAAAAATAGAGTGTTCCTCATAAAACCCAGACTAGCAGCATGCTGTGGTAACACCCCTCCCTTCACTTTCTTTCTTCTCATACCTCCCTCTCATTCTCACGTTCTTTTCTTGACAGCAGGTCCGTGTTCTGCTGACAGAGCCCATTTTTTGGGCTCCCATAGAGATAATGTTAATGGAAGACAGACTTCCCCAACATCAACTCCCCCCCTTTTCTCCTCTTCTACTCCTCTGTTGCTCCTCACAGGTCCCACAGGAAAAAACTGGAGCAAAAATGAATGAGAAGGCATCATGTACTTACTGTCTCTTCCAGCAGAGACAGACAGAGTGCCTGGTAAATACAGTAACACAATATTCCTTTGAGAATATCATAGTCTAAAGGTTCCTAAATACACTGTTTACAACAAGTAGGTTTGAAATTAGAATAAATATATTTGAAAGCTTATTAAATTTTTTTAAACATCAGTTTTTCACACCCAAAAATATTTGGATGTGGAAGAGAGGTGCATAGTTTTCTACAACGTATCCACGTTATGAAAATGAATGTTGGACTAGCCAATTGTTGCCTATGTGGTAATGATTCCTGGAAACGAAGCTACATTACACTTGTGACAGAGATAGCTTTTTTATCAATCTATGGTGCAACCAGTGTCCAACTAAATGCATTCAAATGAGATTGTGAACCGTGTTTATTTTTTTTGCAGAACATAGAACTTGAAGGACTTCTTCCAGAAAATATTTTTACCACAAACAAACATGATCAGGAAAAAAAAACTGAGTTTGGACTAAAATTTGTATGTTTGTAAATTGATCCTCTGTAAGAAGCCCATGCAACTGATGCTTACCAGATATTTTCTCTTTTTGCACCTATTCTCTGTAAGTTAGAGGTGGCTGTGTATGAAAATCCCAATAAATCCAGTTTCCAAAATGCTCAATTTAATTTGAAGTCATTTAATTCCTTAAATGACTTCAAGCATTGAACATTGAGCGGTTCAAATATGATTTGTTGACTTTTTTCTGTTCACAAGCAGTTACGGGTGAACCTAATAAAATATCCAGTAAATATGAGCTTCAAGCAAAAAGTCACGTCAGCGTGCAAAGGACAACATAGTCCTAGAGAATGAGTGAGCAGCTTTTGGTTCTGCTTCCTAGCAGGTCTCATGTTTTTCAGAAAAACCCATTGTGTTTTTCCTTTCTGAGCTAGATTATTGTTTTTTGTTGTTTATCACTGTAACTTTGCTGTGCTGTGATGTGCTTTAGACAGTCTACATTTTAGTTTGCTGTCATTCCCACTGGATCCTTGTTTGGGCTCCAGTGGAAGATTAACTATTTGCTTAGAAAAATCCAGGCACTAATGGTGTTCCTTCACACATTTTACATAAAAGCTGTCTAGAATTTCTAGATTTAATAATTAATGGAGAGCTGGGGCATGCCGTGGTGGCGTAGGGGTTAGAGCGACCCACATTTGGAGGCCTTGAGTCCTCGACGCGGCCGTCGCGGGTTCGACTCCCGGAACCGACGATATTTGCCGCATGTCTTCCCCCCTCTCATTACCCCCTTCCTGTCAGCCTACTGTCAAATAAGGGACACTAGAGCCCGCAAAAAGCCCCCTGGTGGGGTAAAAAAAAAAATAATAATAATTAATGGAGAGCTGCATCCTGTGCAGGAGTATCCCTGTCTTGCCTTTGACCTAACTATATTTTTTTCTGTCTTGCAACTGAATGTTGGCCTTTGAAAACCTAGTAGAAAAAAAGTACATTGTATTTCCTATGCTGCTTCTTTTGTTCCAACAATGGCATAAACACTTAAGTAAGAGACCAAAGCTGTTTTTCTTTAGGCTTGTAAAGCAGGCTTCATTTTTGTGATTTACTGCTTTTTCCTGCCGAGTTAGCGGCTAATTTGTCTGAGAACAAAAAGCACAAACAGCAGGCAAGAAAAAAAAGGGATCCTCAAGCTTCAACATCTACATCTTCAAAGAAAAACTGGCTATCCCTCCCTCTGAATTATAGGCACTACATCACTACTCACAGATCCTTCAAAAAGCTATTCCACAGCGGAGTGGGAAATTCCAATAAAAACTGTCGCAGCAGGGGAGGGGTGTCTTGCCTTTCCAGCATAAGAATGCGTGTCTGTGTGTAAATAAATAAGAAATATCAAAACAAACCTCAGACAAGCTCATTTCCACAGACTCCGAGCACATAATCCTTTGAAAGCTTTCATAAATATAAAAAGAAACAAAATATTTTTAATAGACATCACAATAGACAAAATCGTAACTAGTGAATACTGTGGGATAATATTCAATATGCACAACTTGATTATGACAAACTGATGTATGAATGAACTAAATCTGGGGGAAAAAAAAAAATAAATACAAAGTTATTTTCAGGGCCTTCTTTGCTTGCCAGCTTCTTCAACCAAAGCTCTTACGCCCTCAGTGTTTTATAGCTCAGCGACTGCCAACAGTTCTTGGCCTTCTTCACAAGGAAACTGAACAGAACCGGACTCAACATTCACCCTGGGAACAAAACAACACATCAGGTCTAATTAAAATCAGTAGGTGGAACCTATTGTAACCAGGAACCAAATCACACCCCGAAGTACCATGGACAACAGAAAGAGGGTCTCTGTAGATGTCTTGGGAGCCAAGGAAATGCAAACAATAACTGAAATGAAGAAAATAACAATCTGTTGTGAAACTTCAGGAAGCAAAGTAAATAAGGATTTTGAATATAGGAGACATAAATGGAGGTGAGCTATCTGTCCTGCTCTCAAAGGTTATATATAACACTTAATATCTTGCCTGCTTCATTAGAAAACACTTTTACCATGTCTATGTGAAAGGAAGACAAAATTTTTATGCTAGCATATAGGTGAAGCAATGCCAAGACAGCCTCAATCTGAAAAAAGAAAGTAATGCAAACTTGCATGTCAGCTGCATTGTATTTTGTAGAGTTGTAAACTTCTGTCATGTTTGTTTAGTTGATCACATAGAACACTAAGCTTTTATTTACACAGAAACAACAAGGCTTGCTTGAGGTGGTTTTTGGACTTTCCAAAAAAAAAAAAAAAAAAAAGAGTTAATGATCAAAAGGGAAAATGGAAACACATTTGCTGAGTAAGTTCTGTTGTAGTAAACTTTCCCATCCGCTGTTGGGTCTATGCCTTACAAAAGGGATGATACTCTAAAAATTTAAAAGTCCAAACCTCCAAACGGAGGGAAGAACTCTAGCCTACAGTGGCCAGTAAGAGGCACTCCAGGCTGGGATGGAAGTGATGGAACCCTCTCATCCACTGGTGGTGGAGGAAGGTTCTGTGCCTCCTCCCAGTCTCAGACTGGGAAGAGGGACACTGAGGGGCCAATAATTAACCCATAATATCCTGTTGATGCAGATAGAAAAGATTTAAGCAAATAAATATTCTTCCATTAATTTCACATCTAGTGCTTTTCAAATGCACTATGCTATAGCTTATACATATAACTCTGCAGTATCGGAGAGTTAAATTCCTAGGATTATTTTAAATGCATCTTGTGTTTTCTTACATATGGCTGCCTGAACACATATTGCCCTTTCATCTGGATGCATTTTTCTGACACACAGCACTTTTCGTTCAATTGTCCGCAGTAAAAGAGTGGTGTTTTTATCATGGGGAGGGAGGTGGGGCAAATGGACTGAGAACAGATAAAATATGACAATGCTCACATGAAAGGGAGGCCTTTTTAAACTCAGGAGAGACATGAAAGTCTCTCTCTTCCTCTCTTCTCCTCCTCTCACTGTTGCGTCCTTTTGTTGCATCTGTCTCACTCCACGTGCTCCCTCTCCCCCAGCCTTCGCCTCTCCCTCATTATTGTACATTCTGAATCCAATTGTGAATGCTAACAAGGCTTTTAGCCACGCTGAATTAATGTATCTGGTGCATTTCACTAATGTGCTACCTTTCAAATGTCACCTTTTATGCCATTGCTGTGAATACATCTTAGCAACCGTGCATTAAATTTGGGTTTGTTCAGCCTAAATTGCTTGGCTGTTGTGCTAAGCTCATATAGGGTCAGACATGATATAAGCCTTAGATACTGGAGTCTGATGTAAACAACAGAGAGGAACTATAAAGATGCAAATTAAATGTGAAACTGCGATGTCAACAAATTCAAATCCTTTAATGATTTTGGATTTAGTACTCAACTTCTTAGCTCTTCTGTCCATCTCTGTAAATGTTTTGCTTTTCTCTTTTGGTGAATGATAAGGAGAGATATTAGGAACATCTTTAAATTATACCAGTATATAATATTTCAGCAACTTAGTTATGCTATATTTTCTCTCTATCATGATCTAGCTGTCTTGGTGTGACTTGTGCGAGGATGGACAAAGGAGAGGTCTGACTGAACTTGACTCTTCTTTGGATTGCCAAAGAAGGTAGTTTAACACCCTCACATTGTTGGCTTACCAAATCATATTTCCTTAACACTAGGGAATGAAATGGGAAAAAATTTAGCCAAGGGAAGTTTCTTCTACTGATGCTTGAAAAAAAGAACAAAACCAAAAGGGGGACTTACAGTCAGTGGACAGGCACCATTTTTTTTAAAATAACTGAGCTTTATGAAATCTTTGTTTTACCTTTTTAAAAAATAGAAGTCGTCCAACATACATTTGATGAATAGCTCTCAATTTCAACCCCGCTGAGCTTCACCCTTACCTCCTGTGGTTCCACAAAACAGCTTCATTTTTAAGAGCTTCCATCTGTGTGGAACATGGCCGACTCCGATGGTGAATTATGAATGACCAGAGGCAACTTAAAGACTATCTCAACTTTGCAACCGTGTGCAGAAACAATTTTATAAAAGATACTTTTGCCAAACAGACCAGGCTGTTGAGCAGATGCTTAAACAATAAACTACATATAAATTCTCTGAATACAAAAATTTGCATTTGATCAATTATTTGCAACAGCAACTACTCTTGACAAACTGTTAGATTTTTAAAGTTTTGGAAATTCCCCTGCTAGACCACTTAAAAGCATTTTTGAAGACTGCATATGTTCAACATTACTCTGACAGTTAATTGAATATTCATTGGCTTAAACTTCATCCATCATAAGGCATTTAGTTGTTGTGGTTGCAAGATGCAGTAAATAATCTTAAAGGAATTTGATACAATTTTAGTGATTGTTTCAATCTTAGACTAGACTGTAGTTGTTGTGCATTGGTGCATGGTATGACTTCCTTTAGTGGAAAGAATTTCCTGTGGAAAGTTTCATAGGTGAAAGACAATTTTGTATTGCTGAATTGTCTCTAATAAGAGCAGGAAGAAATATGGATCTTAATGCGTTTCTGTACCTCTGTATGTTCTGGAGCTTTAGAAGACAAGATGTTATACAAGCAACTTGTTGTTAGTGGTATTTTTGACCTTCACTTGACTTACTGCAGACAAGAATCAAGTTATTTCTCCAGCTATTGTTACTAGACAACTGAAGCTCTATCATCAATTTTTTAACATATTTATTGTTTTTAATCTGTTATTTAAGTTATTCAGTCATCAGATTGGTGCCAAGTGTTACTGTACTCACTCAGCTTTAAGGGCTATACAAATAAAACGTTTACTTCTTCATGAAACTTATTTACTTCTTTAAGCATATGGATGTTGAATCCTGACTTTAGTATTGGGGCCATCTTTTCTTACTGCAACATGTTTTGTATCGAGATAATATTTTAGATTTGAATATTTACATTGATCATCTTTTTTAGTGTCCCATCACATAGTTTTGTTTAAAATAAAAATTAACCCTCTATAGGTCAACAGGCCTGTGCATCAGATTTATAAGTGTACAAGAAAAGCACATGTAAAAAAAAATGCAACTAACTGCAATTAAAATGATTAGCGCATTAAGATTTATGTAATTAATTGAAATGAACTCATCACAGTCCTAATTTAAACTATGTTTCTCTTAATTTATATGTATTTATAGGGATTGTATGTATCAAGCATCAAAACATTCAAGGGGTACACATTCTTTCCTCTGGCACTGTATATAAAGAACAAAAGAGTGGGTTAAAGTTCTGTTAGCACTCCTTTTTGTCATCTGAATCCTGAAACATGCACCCCTTCAGGCTTCTAGTTATGGGTTCAAAGGTCAGAATGAACTAATGAAACGGTAGAAGGTCGAGGGTCAGGAAACAGCAAAACCCCTTCAGGAAGCCACCTTTCTGCTTGCATGTGCTGGTACCTGTAAGGTGGTAATATCTAAATTACAGAAGATTAAAGAGTAAGAATCAAATAAAAACCACAATCAGATAGGAGCATCCATGTCTTAACATTTTTACCATAGAAGGGCTGGGAAAAGATCAAGGGAGGCTTAAGGTGGGGAAAAGAGCTGTTTTAATCTTTTGATCTTTCTCACCTCCCATCAGCTCCTGTATCAAACAAATTACCCAGAACGCACCCCTGCACACATCAGTCTCATTATCCTTCTCCCTCGACTCAGAGACACTGGGTAAATAGCTCTGTCTGTCGGGAGATGAAGAATCAACAACATAATGAGACTGCAGATGATGAGCCTGTGTGTATATGCGGATGTGAGCCTGTGTACATCAGCCCTGGATGCTCTGCTTGAAGTTTACTTGCTCAGATTAGAGTTTGAATTAGCCCGTGACTCAACAGCACTAGCTAGGATTCAGGATTGCATGAGAAACCGCACAATAAATATAATAAAGTGAAGCGAAGCCTTTAATTTATTCGGAACTTGTTTATCAGCTGAAATAGAAGCCATGTGGGATGGTTGCTTAAGAAATCCAGAGGATTGAAATCATGCTTTTGATGGAAACCATGATCCCCGCAGTCTACGCCTGGATTTAACTGCTGGATTCTTGTATAACAGTTTGTCATATTTTTTGCAGAAAGAGTGACATGAACTATGATTTTTCATGCAAAAGCAAACTGAGGAAACCTTTAAAGTGTCTCAGTGACAAATGGGAATTTGATGAATTCGCTTTAGCGAAACTGAAGTAAATAAACAACTTTAGTGATTCAAACCCTCCTCGAATTCTAAGTCTTTCTTCCCTTTGTAGTCTCTCTACCTCAAAAAACATTTTTCCATCCATCTTTGTCATTTTAGAAAACAAAACGCCTTGAAATATTCATTGTTCTCCCAAACAAGTCAAGTCATTGTCCAAATAACACAGCAGCATACGGACCTTCATGTCAGCACTAACAGTATGGCAGCAATCATTATGTCTGGCAATGGTCGAAGGTCAGAGGTTAGGGAACATTCACCATTAAAGGAGCCTCTTCTATCAACACGTTTGTATATAGCAGGAAGGGGCAGAGCGGTTCCCATCACTACACACATCACTTGGTCCGGTCTTGTGATTGATGGCACACATTATAATGTTCTGGAGGGAAATTAATGGAAATGGAGTGATGATGATAGAAACGAAACAGTTATACTGTAAGCACCATTTTCATTGGTTTGACTCATTGCCTAATACATTAATAGACTCCAGTTCTGTGGTGCACTTAGTTGTTGGAAAAGCATTTTATACAAACAAAATAATTGAAAATGCTCTGAACATGACATGGTCTTTTTTTTGCAAAAAGACATTGTCTGTACACATCTAGACATATTTCAGTGCTACATCTGTATAAAAACAGTAAAATATTTGCAACATAAGACATTCTATGCTTTTTAAATTTCAGTTAGAGCTCAGCTAGGTGTTTAGCTCAAAGCTAAATATCTATTGAGTTGCTGATATTGATTGACTTGCTGATACCTGATAAGTGGACTATTTAAATAAAAGCTGGATTTTGTGAACCTCCATTTAACTTCTGTTGGTGAGCTGGCACAGTCACTGTTGCTGTAAATCCATTGGTAAACTCCCAATGGATCTATAAAACATCTGTTTTGCTATTAAAACGACTCATCATATGTTTTAAGCTGAAATGTTGTACTTGTCCAGAAGAAAAGAAACAATGACAAAGAGGTGAAATGAGCAACATTTGAAGTAAATCAATCATGCCAGCAGGAGTTTATATAAAAGTTTCTAACACACAGCTTTTATTTTGTTAGTTGACTTATAGTTATTGGCAAGTGAATTTGCATACTTGCTAAACATTTATCTCTGAGCTAAATATTTAGATTAAAGCTAAATATTCATTTTGTAAGATGAATATTCATCTTAAAAATGTAGCTTGCTAAGTAAACATATTTTGAGGCTAGATATTTAGCATTCTAGCTTAATATTTTGCTTCCTAATTAATAATTAACCACAGCCTGTCATCCATCTAATGGGTTATTCCAGCAAGATAATGCCCCATCTCACTGTTGTTCTAGGACCTCACATCACTCAGATCTCAATGAAATAAATAGAGCATATATGGTGTGGTGGAAAAAGGAAATATGCAACATTTGGGACTGGAATAGAGATCAGTCTAGTCTACAGAGCAAATCTAGAAAAAAGTGTCCATATAACGCTACAGCTAGAGATATACTTTTTTATTAGATTACGTAACAATATGATTTGTAATAGACAGCAACATCTATCAAGTCACTGAGTAGAAGTAAGAGTTAGCTAAAAAAAAAAAAAAGGCTCCCAGGGCCAATGATTGAAATGTGTCTAACACAACTTAGAACCAAAGGCCCGTTCTCCCTGTGGATTACACACTGAGAAGCACTGAGCTGATGATAGTAAAGTGAGAACAGCCCAGTGAGTCTCCAACTGAGGGTGGTAGACAGGGAAAGGAGGGGAATGTGAGAAAGAGGGAGGAGGTGAATGTGATAACCTTGTCTCTCGTTCATTGCTGTCTGCTCAGTGATTTAATTTGGTCGCGCCGTCACACCTGGGCTAAAGCTCATCCATCACAGGTACTGCAAGATCCCTCTGTTGCTGGCTCTCTTTCTTCATCCTTCCATTCTTCCAATCCCATCTTTCTCTGTTCTTCACTCAGATTCCTACATTTATTCTTTCAAGCTCGCTCTCCATCTATTTGTCTGAATCCGTCCACAATAAGACATTTTCATGTCACTCTTTTTCAGCCTGTGTGATGTCTCTGTCTATGTACGGTATGTACCTTTACTCAGAGATTTCTGGCTCTCCACGGAATTTTAGTCCCAATGGGAGTTGTTTTTTTTTTTTAATCTAAATATACTAGTAACTGAGCAACAAGAATATGTTATAAGTTGACTTTTGTCATCTCCAGAAAGCGTCTGATGTTTTTGGAAAAGCCAAACTTACTCTTTATAAATTACAGCATTACTATATCAATGTGGAGGTCTTAGTAAGTTATTTGAATTCCTCTTTTCACAGGAAAAGAGGAATTCTTTTCCTGTAGTAATATAACAATACTTTTTACAAGAACCAAGTCCCCTAGTTTGAATTTTATTTATTTTTACTTGTCCACAATGAGTAAAAAATTTACATCCAGGTTCAAATATTTTCCCCACTAATATTTAGGCATCCATGCCTATTGTTTATATAGCCATCAAAAAAGTATATGGGATTATTGTGGCAAAATATGTAACAACTGTTGGTGGTTGATATAGTTGAGTTTGGCAAAGAACACAACTTTTGTATATTTCTCTTAAGGTTGAGGTCGGGGTGGCCATTGCAGGGGCTTTATGCCTAGCCAGCTTTATCTATACCAAAACTGCTCTTGATAAGTGCTTGGGATTATGGCTTATTGGAAAACCCAGTTGAGTCAAAGCTTTACTCATCTAGCCCAGATTGTCACCTCCAGATGAAGGGAAAGTGGTAAGAATGTTCATAAAAACTCCAAGATCACCAGAGATCAAGCCTAAAGTGAAAACACCAGTGTCACTATTCAAAGCACTAATGCTATTCTTTTGCACACGGTTGTGCAACATAAAAATGTCACAATATTTCTCATCTAAGCAAAGTCTGTCCAGTTACTGTCAATATGAAACTTTCTGGTGAGCATCGTCACCTTGACATTTTTGTGAAATTGAGAAATTTATGTTAAATTGTTCACAATTCTTGAGATGCACCATTATCTCGACAAAGTCAACAAACAATGTCATTCTGCACTGATTGCCCGATTTTTAAATAATTTGCATTCTAATGTGTTTGATGCTTGGCATTAAAAACAAGTCGTCAAATAGATGATACGAATGTGTCATAAACACTTGAAAATATCACAACTAGCCATCTTATCCATTAAGACCACTAAACATGGCTTCAGTTTTTAGCTAGAACTATTTCAATTTGTTGTGCTTATTGCGTTTAGGACCATTTGCAGATATAAAAGCAATAAGCGAGAGTAATTTAATTTAGTTGGCCTTTATAAAGAAATAAGTGTGATCATTCAATTAATAAGTAGAAACACAATTTTCACAAGGGTATTGAATTCTCTGTATTTTGTGATTGTTTCCCTACAGATCTGTGTCATGCAAACATTAGTGCATCCCCATGACATGTTGGTACTGTCCTCAGAGCGCTCGGTTGGATTCCTGGCTCAGCTTGGGCCAATCTAATCAACGCATCCTGCAGGGGACATGGGACCCACCTGCTGTCAGTCCATGGGAAGATGCTACACACCTTAGCTCATCCAAGTGAACACAACAAACCACATCATACCCACTGTAAGTGCACTCAGATTATATTTACACATAGTAAAAAAAAAATCTGGGGTTGGCAAGTCTTAGAGTAATAGCTGACAAAATGCTCTCATATATAAAATTAAAGTCTTTGTGTTTACTTAATTTGTCACAGTTTTCCCATCCATGTAGTAAGTAGTAACCATGGTAATGGCCTTGCCACATTAAAGTGACGGGAGGAGTTTTGTGTGCATCATTTGAGAAAATATATTAAGAAATATCTTAAGACAAACATGGAAACATTTCTCTCTCCTCAGCAAACTTTACAATTGATCAAATTTGTCAAGGAGTTCAGGTGGATATGTACAAGTGCACGCACACAAAATGTGCCTTTGCTCCTGTTTACAAAGTAGGTGAAAGAGTCATAGATCACTGCATGAATTTTCAAACACTAAAATTAGTTATATTGATAGAAGGTATGTGGCTGAAGTTAACAGAGGGTAGTTTGATCAAGAAAGCCATTTGGCTGGGGACAGCTTTGTTTTTAACAGATTAACAGGATGTCATAATTTTTTTTGTTGTTTCAAATTAAGATAAAGAATATGGACTTAAAAGCTTATCAAAATACATAGCACAGAATAGAATAGAATACAATAGTATAGAAATAGCCAGTATAACAGCAGCATCAAGATACATAGGAACACAAAAGATCAAAAGGTGGTAGAAATATGTTCAAAAAACAAATTTGTGAACAAACATTTCAACTAGAGAGGTATATTGACTATGTTATTAATCAATGATCTTTTCAGCATGGTGGTTCAAGCATCACCTGCTCAACAAATACTATTTTTATGTCTATAAGACAGAAAAAGCATATTTTTAGATAAAATCCCATGCATCTATTTACCAGTACATTACAAACATTTAAACACACTTACCAGGCATTTTATAAGGTACAGCTGAGGTTATCACATTGCACCAACAAAATGCATTTAGGTATGCAAATTCTAAAGGTGACTTGCTGAATTTCAAAGTGCCAAACAAGGGGAATTTAGGTTTGGCACCACTCACTGGTTTAAGATGCTAGAAAAACAGTAATAGTTTTTTTTAAAAAAAACATGCTTTACAAAAACAGTCAGTTTTCACATAAAAGAAAACTGATGCTACTGTTCATACAGGCTCCCTGACTTGGACAACACCTGGAAAAACATTGCATGGCAATGAGTCTAATTTTTAGGTGTAATTTTTTTTATTTGTGGAGTCAGAATATGCCTTAAACACAAAGAATGGATCTATCCTGCATTGGTTCAAATAATTCATCCAGCTGGAGGTATAAATGGGATGTTTCCTTGGCACACTTTATATGATTATATTATTTGTGCAGTTAAACTTTCTCCATAGTCTATGATCCTAAACAAAAATGTGGAACAGTGGGAGGATTGCCCTTTAACTGAACTATGAGGTGGAAGAGCAAACCATTTTTTCCCCACACAAGTAAGCAGTAAGTAAGTAAGTAGGGGAACCACTATGGTTTAAAAGACCTGTGTGACCACATTGTTTCCATGTTCTGATGCTACTTTGAGCAATATGTTGAAACTAATTTCTGCAACAGGGAGCAACATGGGACTTAGGACTATTTTCTTCCCATTTTATCTCTTAATTGTAAAAGTTTGGATTTCGTTCAGATATTAATACTCCAAGTCAGACCACTGGACCAGTTGACAGTCTAAAAGACTGTAAATCCATGAGGCCTCACTGCATTCATGTTTAAAAGTAAACTAATGATGTTTTTTTTTTTCCTTTGCTCACTGGTAATTTGCACTACTCTCAGCCCAAATCTACATGAACACATGGGTCAGTTTACTTACCTAAGTACGTATTAATTACATTATGAACATTGCATGTGAAGAGATGGGTTGCTATTGATGCTTGACCACAAGATGCTAATCAATTAATTAACCATTCAGGCCTCAGCATAGACCTCCCACTCTGCACAGCGCTAAGTGATTCCTATTTAACAAATCCTCTCCAGGAAATACAGTACCTCCTAACGTCTGTGTGTGTGCATGTGTTTGTGTGTTTGCATGAGAGGATAATTGTATGCCCATGCATTTATATGCATCAGCAGTAGCATTGCAAGCGTGTAGGTGAATGTGTTCCGGTTTACTTTCAAATCAAGTTGGCAGCATACAAGGTGGGCTGGCTGGCAGGTTCTTGACCTGGTGGCCTATAAGGAGCGGAAGTTGGCAGGGAAAACGGTGTCCTTCTTCGCAGATGTTCTTATAAATATACCTCAATAAACAAACAAAAAAAGAATTCCCACTGTCACTTAAGATGAGTGGTATTTAATAAGCAGCTAATGTCTTCAGTACTGTTTGTTTTAAGTTTAGAGAAGAAAGAAAATATCAGAAAAGAATTGCCAGACTTTGTAACAAGTGTGAATTTTCTTCCACAAGCAAAATAGATGTTACCATGTTATTCATTTGGAATTTTAAAATAGCATAAATACAAATAAAAAGAGACATCTTGAGTGCAGCATGCTCTCTGAGGTCATGCTGGTTTTCTGCCATGCTTTGGCACTCACTGAAACCGTGGCAATAGGATTTTCGGGCTGGAATTACAATCCAGCTTTCATCCTAGAAGGGACTGTGGGATATTTTATTAACAAAAGAGGAAAAAAACGAGACAGAAAAAGATAGGGTTGCTTTTGCCTTTGCTCTTTTTTTAAAGGTGAAGGTGAAGGGCATGCTGAAAGAGATGTTACAGGGAGAAGTAAAAAAAAAATAAATTATCATCTCCACAGCCCCACCCCCAACCTCCATCTGCTTTTTCCCTCTCCTCTTCTCATTTTGCCCTTCTTCATACCACCCTCTCGATCTACTCTCACCCCCTACCTTTTCCCTTTAGACAAGAAACCCAGATAACCCTGCATCACCACATCAAAGAAGAGATGAGAGGAAGATGGATGGAGGGGGACGGAAGGAGGCGGAGTGGGAAAAACTCAGGGAGGCGGATCAACAAAGGTGGAGGTCAGAAGAAAAGGGAGAGGAGCGTGATAAGGAGGTGGAGCAGAAGTGGGAATGGAGTGCAAAGAAGATGGGAACACCTGAGCGGGGGTGAGATCTTCATTTCTATCCCTGTACGTCTCCATTAGTTTCCCCGTCTCTCTCACACACACAGCTTGGATGTCTAAGCTTTCTTCCCCCATATTATGAGCGAATGAACAGTTCAATTAGCCAAAGCTGCCAAAGCTCATTGAATCTGCGTTCCCCTCTCATCAGACGCAGCTGTCCAGCAAAAGCAGGAACATCAAAGTCCCCCTTGATACACTGAGTGTTGCACTTCCCTCTGATGTGTATGAGAGTGTGTGCATGTATGTGAATGTTTGTTCAACTGTAAGATCACTCAGCAGCTACTCTGACCCATGTCTCAGCTAGCAAGGAGAATGATAATTAAGTGAAAGACATTTGCTGACATGTTCACAATTTGCTCTCATCTGTGGAGGATCGTTTCTGCCATCAACTCAGATTATGCTTCGTAATATCTCATGTCATGTTGGTATTCAACTTTGACTTAATTTTCATGATGACTTTCAATCTGGAGCAGATGGGTTCTTGTTTAATTTTGAAGCATAGAATGTAAAGTTGTAGAGCATTTTGTTTGTAGTTAGAAGTCAGATTATGTGAGTTCAAAGTCAAATAAATCAACTGGAACTCTACTTGAAGGTTTTTTCACTATGACCAGTTTAAAAATGTATATCCCTGCTGGTGAAAAAAAAAAATCAAAAGACAATGAAAAATAAAAAATTAAGTGACAGATGCAATAATAAGCTAACATGTACAGGGCTGATGAAAGGTTAACATGCATTTACAAACGATACGAAATTGACTGTTTTTGTGACGATGCATTTGAACTGTTCTTTTTACGGTTTGTACTGGTTCTTCAACAAACAGCTTCAATAAATTTCAGAATCAAGAATTGGGTAGCATTAATTGTGGGTCTGAAATAAATATAAAATATACAGACTCAAATACACACATGCTCCCTAAATAATGTTTAATAATTTTTTTCTTTTTAAGTTAAATAGGAACTACACACTTTTATAGTAATCAACAACCATTTACATCATGACTGATAGAGTTCATTTAAATTGGCTCGCTTCCCAGCACAGACCTGGGGTACTTGAATACGTTCAAGTTTACTTGTATAGCACATTTCAGCAGCAAGGTAGTTGGATTATATCAAGTCCATAGGACCACTGATGGTGCAAGCTACTGAATTGCAGCTATCGTTGCCCCTGGGCAGTCTGACAGAGATTAGGGTGCCATGCTCTGGCACCACTGGTGCTAAGCACAAGACATGATCACAACTTCCTTCTTCACAAAATGTAAACAAAAGAGTAGTGATTGTAGGGTTTTTCTTTCGTTTTTGGGAAAAAACCACAAGCCATTTCTTGCCGTACCGCACATTTGTTTTGATCCTACTGACCTAGAATGCCATGTGCAGTCGCCGGTCCAGTTGGCATTCACATATGCACTCGAATCATGCTAGAGTTCACTTTAACTGAACCTAGACTTAGGTTTTTAGGTAGATCAGTGTTTGCATTTTTGGTCTGAATCAGAGTTCATTTGCCCATGACCTATCCAAACTAATCGGACTTTCTAGGCATACAAAGAAATGTTTGATTAAAGTGGACTAAAAAGGGCTGTTGTGAATGAACCCTGAGTGTCAACCCCATCCACTGGAGTTGTTGCTCAATTTAAATGGAAACTGTGTAAAACTGAGCTGGTACGAGCCACTGAGCTTGGTGCTAGTGGAAAAGGGTCATTAGACCTTTACTCTCCATTCCTGCTTTCAGATGCATCTGAACCCCGAAGAAGAGGAAGAGATCACAGAGTGGCCAAGAGAGAGGAAGTGGGGAAAAAAAAAGATAAATGAGGTCTTCAGTTCTGCTTTCGTGTCAGGGCAGAAGAATACATGAGGTGAAGTTTGAAGAACAAGGGTCAGGTGACCCTTGCTGGGTCTGAGGTCAAGAGTGAGACTTATAGAGATTATGGAAAGGCTGAGGCCTGTGGGTGGTGTGTCGGGAGAGGAGAGAGATGAAGGAGAAGAAGGCATTTAAAACATCAGGAAAAAATGTAACAAGAAAATAATGACATCAAGTCAAAAGGATGGATAACAATAACAAGTACAAAAACGAAGAGTGATTGCATGCCAACTGGGAGCAATTCCTCCACTTTTTTCCCCACATACACTTTTCATCACTTAACTACGTCTGCATACGTTGTGCTATTTCAGTCATTAAACCTTTACCATATTTTGCTCATTCAGAACATTGCAGCTATGTCTTTTGGTATTGACATCTTGTATGGTTTATGACCTGTTACAAGTTTTTGTGATAATCTTAAATTCCATTGAAATGAATGGAACATCCCCCATAATTTCTGAAAAATTCAGTTAAAAACTTTTAGCTGAATTTTCTGCAGTTTTCAGCAAACTGCTGCATGTACTTTCAGCTAGAAATGCCATTCAAACGTTAAAATGTAGTCACATCCTTCAACTACTTTGGTTTATTCAGTTTTTTTAATATCTTTTACAGTTTTCATAAAAACGCTGGCCCAGTAACTGAGGGTTCCCAACCTAATCCTTACAGCCCTAATTCAAACCCTAATTCCAAACCTAATTCCAGCAAATTTTTGTTTTTACAAGGGTTTTTTTCACACTGAATGGATTATGTTAATGTAGTTTTATTTGCATTTTTGCAGGATTTTGCTTTATTCTGCTGTTTCTGCCTATATCTTACATTTCTGCAAGTCTTCTGCAGTTAACTTCAAATGCTTAGCAATTTTCTCTAAAAAATATTCAGCTCACAGCATTCACACTGCATTTTCGCTGGAAATGTAATCATTTCTAGTTTAAGTAACACAGAAACTGGTCTACATGCAGACTGCGATCGGTATCCAGATTATTAAATTTGTGAGGACAGTGGCTCCAGGGAGCTCGAGTACTAAAGAGGAGCAGTAGTGTTACAAGTACTAACTTCAGCTGCTTACAGTGAGGTTGTGACAAGAAACAGTGCTGTCTGATAGCTGGCATTTGTCAGGGGTGGATTTATCAAAGCTTTTTAATTCTTGGCATTCATGCAATGGGAGGAATCTGACAGGAAAAACTAAAAAAAATATGGGCTTATTAGAATACAAGTACAGTTATGTGTAAAAAATGTAGTCCAAGTTCAAGAACATTTGTGAAGCCCATTTGTAAATTGTGCCAGTAACCATTAATATTAAGAGGAACTGAAGAAGCAGCATTTCAGTCCATGTGAATGTTGCTCTGAGCTTATCCAATTGAGCTTATCCAATTAAGCTTCTTGGATATCAACTCTCAAAACATCTTTTATGAGAAAACATAAAATAAAAAAAAGTCTACTGATTCAAGAAGCCAAATGTATTTGAAAAGGAACCGAAGGCTTTTTATGCAGATGTAAATTTACTTACAAATAGCTGTTAAAAGGTTACTTTTCCTACTTCTATTTATCTGAGGTTTTAAAACCTGTAATATTTGGAGTCTTTTATATCCTGATTACCTTGGTGATTAGATGCCCTTTTTGCTATTAACCTATAAAGATGTAATTAAATAAAATTTACATCTTAAACATAATTATGCCACCATGTATCATTGTAGGAGTGGTGCCTTGTTTCAATACTTGTCCTATTGTCCTCTAATAAAGCTCAAAGCACCTTTAGTTCAATTCAATTCAAGTTTATTCATATACTGCAATTTCACAATAAATAAAATCTGAAGGCATTATACAAAAAAGAAAGATTATTTTGCACACAAAGTAACTTAAATAAGAGATTTCCAAGGGAATTAGTTGTGCTGAATGTTATCTAAGGGTATCAGAGGAAAGGGTACTGATTAATTGCAAAATCATTTACATTCAGACTCCTAGTGTGTGTTCTTTACAGTCTCTCACATGTTGTAATTTTATATGCACTGCATAAAGCTATTTAGTCTTACTGAGTGAAGAGTCAAAGCAAATATTTTTACTGTTGGGAGACTTTGTACCTTTCCCAAAAGACCCTTGAGACTTGAACAGAAACCGAGCTGCGCTGGCAACCATATTTGTTCCGGTGGGCTGTCCAAGATTCCTCTCCGTTCTAAAACATAAAGTGAGTAACCCAGTTTGTGAAGGCTTTGGTCATGGGAAGAACCGCTGCAGCTCAGACAGCGCCACAAAAACAGACCCAGACGAAGACGAATAATGTGTGCAGCTATTGTCACACTTGGACTCTGAGTCATTCCCAGTTCCTGCCTTTGATCCTGGCAAAAGCCTTGGCATTGGGGGTGTGGGGGTGTGTGTGTGTGTGTAGCATGAAGAAGATGCTGATGTGGGTGAAACAATAACAGGTTTGTTGCTAATACAACCAGTCTCCCCTCTGCATAGCCTTGTGGTCATCACAGGGAATGTTAGTTCTCACAGCTCCTGCAGACTTACACACAACATCCACCCACACACACACAAACACACATGTTCCATATACAAACACACAGATCAGTTCACACACTGATCCTCTGATCTACACAGCCTGTGTAAACCGTCAAGAGGAAGATGTCATTTTACACCCCGAGGAGCTCATAGGGTGTAATTTAAAAAGATAGAACAAATTCATTATGTGGTTATAATCAGGAAAGCGGCATTATGGGAGTGTTTTAAATTCCAGCTGAACTTCAAAGGATGTATAACAGCAACTGAAATATATCCTTCACTGCCTTCTTCATGCAAAATTTCATTTGAATAGCTCTTGTTTAACCCACAATGTGGGCACTCCAACCAAAGCCACACTCATTTGTTAACATATTTTGCCGATGTATGTGTAGTTTCAGGCATGTGCAGGAGATTTGTTCTGATTTCTCGTATTTGTGGGAGGCAAGCAGCTAAACCCGATACGCAGACGAAAATCAACGCAGGGAAGAAAGGGGTCCAGACACCAAACAATATGTATTTAGATTCATGTTTGCCCATTTACTTCCACTTTGTTTGCTTTCTCTGTAGGCCTGGGTAGCATAAGTGTGGGGGTTGTACTTGGCTCTGAGATGTATGTGGGCATAAAAGACTAGGAGGTTGGGGGTCGAAGAGGCAGATGTTGGGATTAACCGGTTGGGTTGGATTTGGGGCTGTTAAGCTGTACATAAAGACTGAAGAGGAATGGACGGCTACAAGGGGGGTTGGTTATACCCATGGTTCTACAAGTAATGAAACAAGATCCTTCTGGATTTCGGTATTTAATATTAAATATAACTCAAATAATTATCTTTAAAAACAGTTTTTAATTTCAGTCACATCAAATCATTGATTTTAATATCAATATTGAATTAAAAGACTTGAGTTGGTCAGTTAGTTGGTGAGCAAGGAGGGTACTATTTTTACCAAACAGCTGTCATCCTTCCCTTGTACTGTAATCCACACCCCATAAGTAATTTCTTTAATCCAAATGCTAGTTTCACACTGCTAAAATAGAGGTTAAGTGTTGCTAAACAAAAAGTGAGTCAAAAATTGTGAGCCATTTTTTTGGTTTGGGGAATAGCAGGAGCTCCATCATTCTTCACAGACCACCATTTTAAAACCTTTCTGTATCTGTCACCCTGTGATGCAGCAGCATCCTGTCCAGGATGTACACCGCCTCTCGCATAAAGGTCACCAGAGATAGACACTAGCTTTCCCATGACTCTGCATTAATAACAGGTTACAGACAGTGGGTGGATAGATAGTTGGTCACTCTAAACTAGTGGTGCCCAAAGTCGGTCCACAAGGGCTGACATCCTGCATGTTTTAGTTCCCTCCCTGGTGGTATTAACAACCTTTTCAGCATGTCAATGTTCTTCTTAGGCCGTATAGTGAGCCATCATTTGATCCAGGTGCGTTAAACCAGGGAGAGAACTAAAACATGCAGGACGCCGGCCCTCAAGGATCGACTTTGGACACCACTGCCCTAAACTGCTCAATTGGTTATTTGTTCTGTGTCACTTTGATGAAGAGGGGACTGGTCCTGGGTGTAAATCACCCTTCAACCATTGGAGATTAGAGTTAGCCACCAGCCTAATCCAAATATTGCACTTTTGGTACACCAGGTTAGATCTTATTCTTTTCTAATCACTAGACTTTCTATGCTAGTACAGACAGTTTAGTCCTGGCGGTGCTATACTGTGGTCTACAACTCTGCAGGTCTGAAGGTCTTCTGAGTGGAGATTCCAGCAAGAACAAAAGTAACTCTTGACTACAGTGAAAATGGCACACGAAAGCACTCCATTGTGGAGAATGCCAAGCTATCTGACTCTGGTGTTTGTTTGTTTGTTTTTATTTGTCATAAAAGAATCTGTGCTGTAAAAACCAGCCCCTTGTTCTATGCTTGGCATGCAGAAGATCTGAACCCTTGGCTAATGAGAAATGATTGCTTACTAGTTATTTGTTTTGTGTGTCACTGTGATTGACAGCAGCACATTTTCCATTACAGTGTGGACTCTGAGGAAGTTTTCAATTTAACCCAATCAACAACATTTGGCAGTGACTAGATAACGGCAGCGATGCTCTTTCTACTCAGGAATAGGAGAGAAGGCATGCTGATCACGAACAATAGCCTAACTTCCCATCATCAAAAGTCCTTTTTAATTTTTTTTTTTTCCAAAAGCAACATGACTGTGTTAAAGTTTATTAATTTTCCTTTCCAATAAAACCCACTTTATGTATATTGAAGCAAATAAAATACTTGAATTTTCCCTATAGTTTTCATAAATTTTCGAAAAACCTGATAAGAACACATTAATTGCTAATTCGAACGCCCCTCCTGACACTGCGCTGAAACATTGTCCAAGAAAATCGGTTCGGGCGTCACGAACAAATGACCAAATGAGCCAATAGTGATATCATATTAAACTTTAAACTATATGCTTTCTAGACATACTCGGTTTGTCAAAGGTTATTTTTTTTAGTTTTTTTGTAAATCATAAAAGTATCAAAACCTTCGAACGGATTGTCAAATAGCGACTGAATTATAAAAAATAAACCCCACAAAATGGGTATCAAAACAAAGATTAATTTGTGAGCTTTTATATTACATTGGTGCCAAACCTGTAGAATCAATGTGCGTGGTGCCGAACAAGATGGCTGTTTATGTTAATTCAACATTTAGAAGCATGGCCAACATGGACTGAATGGCTTTGTTCACTTCCTCTCCTGCCATTGCCACACAAAAGGCAGACTACAATACTAAAATAACGCAGAAAATCCACGTCATAATTCAGAACTCCTTCTGTTCACTGATTGGCCAGGTTGATTTTTTAACAGGGGGAATCAAGTTCAGTGGAAGAAATTCCAGACACTTGGAAGACGAGAATTGAGCTGTATAGAAAGGCAATGGCCAGGCTAGGTCTCCGGGTCTGTACATACTTGACCAAGGAGTCATTTTAAAAGTGAAAAATCCCAGGTTGTGGCTGCCTTGTATGAGATATGAGTCATTTAAGGCAACATAAACAGGAATTTTGGAACTGTTTAAATGAAAGTGCATTTACATTAACTGAACATTAAACTTTTGTAGGGTTTATTTCAGATCCAGAGATAGTGTGTGGTTTTGGCATCTCTTCTTCTGAATAATCAAAGATAATTCGTTAAGGCAATATTACAAATAATCTCTCTAAAAGTTGCCAGAAACACCTTTGTTGTACATTGTTGTAATGTGTGAAAGAACAAAGGCAGTGTGCCATGGTCCAAATTGCTCAACCCACTTTATGGGCCAGGAACTAAAGTTGTCACATTGCCAAATTGGAGTGAATCTGTGAGAGGTGAGATGAACTACACCTCAGACAAATTACAGAGGCTCTTTAGACCTAGAAACACACTGGTGTAATGCTATGCTGACACTGTTAGGTTTGTGCTATTTAACAGAAGAAAAAAGGGAACTTTTATTGACAATTTGGTTTAATCCAGTAGAGTTTTACCACTGTATAAATGTATTGCCATTATTTATTTAGCTACCATAACTATGCAGATGATACATTATGATGTCACCAGGTGACCCTGAACCCAAGCACTGAACAGATGCTTAAATCAGATACACGTGTGGATGTGCAACAACTTTCTCCAACTTAACAGAATCAAAACTGAAGTTATTATCTTTGGATCTAAAGAGGAATGATCGACAGTCAACGCACAGCTTAAGTTATTACAGTTGGAAACTAGCTATCAGACCCGAAATCTGGGTGTAGTGATGGACTCCGACATCAACCTTGAGAGCCACATAAAGTCAGTTCTAAAGTCAGCCTTCTATCACACATTTCCAGGATTAGAAGACTAATGTCTCAGCAAGATCTAGAAAAACTCATCCATGTGTTTATCTTTAGTCATCTTGATTACTGCAACAGAGTCTTGACAGGTTTGCCTAAAAAAAAATGTCAATCAGATACAGGACGCTGCTACTTGTGTTCTCACTAAAACCAGAAAGATAGAGCACTTCACCCCAGTTCTAAAGTTCCTACACTAAATAAAAAACATAAGTCATTTTCTTTGTCATTTTCCAAAAATAATCAACTGGTCCGAATATTTGTTGCTTATAAAGTGCAACAAATGGAAATAAGGTGTAATACAATATTTTTGGTGTATAATAGGTGGGATTTGAGCATTTTTATGATAATTTAGCTCTGTATTTCAGCAAAAACATAACTTAAATTGGCATGCAAATTTGAAGGAGACAAAATTACAACTCATTTACAAGATGTGGTTAAAAACAAATTACAAAATAATCCAAAGGGACCTCTGCCACATGTTTCAAAAGGAACTTTTTTTCTGTGAGAAGGATCGTCTTGTCTTTAAAGGGTACAAGTTCTCTGGTGAAAAAGAGCATGTTGTTATTTTATTAGTTCACTAATCCCAAGTCCCGTAGGTGGGCTGAAAAACTTCAGCCGTAGGTGAAGTTTTCACCGTAGGTGAAAACACCGTAGCCGAATATTTTGGCTTGAAATAATCCAAAATATTTCAAGCCACAGGAATACAAATTTTAAAATCTTTAGAGCTCATATTGTTACCCTATTGTTATTTGTGTATTTATATTCATGTTGATTGTGTTGGCAAGCTTATTTTAGTTACCATAAGACTGTGATTTTTTTCATTTGTTTAAATGCATTGGATTATTCAATGACTAAGAGCTTTTTTCTTGCTTAGTAGATTCATGCATTTCATTAAAACATTTGGAAGGGGTTACATTGCCTGTGTAACCCCTTCAATACCTCGCTAATTATAATAACTTACACCCTTCTTTTCCTTCACTTTAGGGCTCTAACAATTCCTTGAATGATTTGAGTGCCTCGATTATTAAAATTCCTCAGGAATAATTTATGTGCCTCAAAACTTCGCTAAATTATGTTTTATTATTTAGCGCACTGTGTTGCACCCGGGTCATTATTTGTGGTGGGCAGCGCTGTCACTTCCACCTATGAGTTGTTGCTGCGTGCCAGCAGCATGACATTGAACTTTTTTGCGTTTTACCAGGTTTTTGGTAGGAAGAACAAAGAGTGAGAGACTGAGAGTGAGAGAGAAACCGAATACTTGATTAATCGTAGAAATAATCTGTAGAGTACTCAATTGCTAAAATATTCTTTTACAACAGTCCTACTTCACTTAATTAAACATTGGGTGAAAATGACATTCCAATTTATAGAAACTAAGCATAGGGTTAAGTATGATTCTCTATTGCACTAATATTAAAAATATCACCAAAAAGAAAAAGATAATTAATATTTAAATAGATTTTTTTAAAAAAGCACATTGGTTTACCTACCAACTCAGGGATATATTTTTACAGCGTACATTAGAAATAATGAACACATTCAATAAATCTTCAAAACTTTTCCTTATACTAAATGATTAGAAGGACACACAACACAAAAAATACTTGAGAAATATAGAATTATACTGATCCCCATTAAATCAGTGCTCAGTTTTAGGGTGCAATCAAAATTATTTTCATGCAAGCTTACAGTTAGGATCCTTGGCTCTTGTAGAAGCTCAAGATTCCCATTAAACACAATGTAAAGAAGCAATCTTACCAGTCTGAAGCTAATCCTCTGACTCAGGATCAAAAGAGCAGTTGTGTGCAGAATCCCTCTTCCTCGTCCTCTCTACCAGAATGCAGGTGAGTGCTGATCCACATCGGCAACACAAGTCTCTTGACTTCTTTAGCAATTAGCTCAAAAGTAGTGGCGTTAGCTTCTGTACTAGCTTAGCTTAACGTATTCAGCTGAAACACAGTTTAACTCGCTCTCTCGTGATGCGCCTAGTTTACAAACTACTCAGCAGTCGCTATAAACAAACATAACGTGACTTAGGTTTCCCAGAAGTATGTTTCCTCCATGAAAAAAATCCCGTTGGCCTAGCCCTAGCGCCTCGTCACTGTGTCTTTCTTCTTCTACGCTTCCGGTCTAGGTGGTTGGCAAGCAACATTTAGATGGGGGTTACTTATTTCTTTATCTAATATATAAAAACAAATTCTCTAACATTAACCTAGGGAAGAATAAAACCATTGTACTGTACTCTTAATGACCTATACATTTTGGAAAAAAACTACTACTTTACATCTGGTTTTGGATTAAAAAATAAAAACATATTCTTTAAACAAAAACAATTGAGTCTCTGAATAATCAAGTGACTACACTTTTACTTCTAAAAATAACATCTGATGCAAATTATGATGGTAAGTCATTACGGAAATGATATGCATTTTGAAGCTTCTCAATACAAGCCATACACAGTATTGTTTCATGGTAGACAGAAGATTATTTGATATCATTACAGTCTTTAAAATAAAGACCTAATTATAACCAAAATGAATGTACTATAATGGAATCCCAAAATGTTTTTGAAACCAATAAAAATATGTCATTGTGCTTTATAAAGGCCATCAAGTTAATGTGCAAAGAAGGGCAGGAGGAACTGCATGGACTGACGTTTTAAAGGTGACTGGTTGTCATTACATATCTGGGTGTACTAGCATGTGTTTTTGAGTTTCTAAGACCAACAAATCCGAAGACTACAAGCGGGGAACGTGAGACAGGGATGTTAGGTTTCACTTAATCATCTCCTGATGCTAGTGTAAACACCAAATCTGATTTGAGCTAATTAGGTTTGTAGTCAGGGTAAATAGTGTAAAAGGAGACTGCCTGCACGCTCAGCAAGCCCCCACTCACCCACCCCATGCCTATTCACTCTTTTTTTTGTTATTGGAATTCATAGCTGACACCAAGCTGCATTGCTTTTCAGCTATTTTTGGTTTATTAATTTTCTACAAAACATAAAAAGGATCTTTTCTTAGTAAATGTGTATCTAAGCTCTATATAAAACCAGTCTATATCCTTATCATTTTGTCCTTACATTGTCTCTTCTAGCATTTTCAGCACAGTCTTAAAAAGTTTTGCGGTCCAACATCTTGTCAGTCATATCTTCTTTCTCTGCCCCACTCAGCAGACTCAGTAATGTAGTCACACTGATTGCATTCTCCACTAATCTAATTCTTCCCTCCTTCAGTCCACCGGAGACTTCAAGTGGATTCACATCACATCCATTTCAATGGCCCTCTGCTTACCCTCAGCCACCTCCCTGCGTCCTCACGACAGCAGCTAACTTTGGACCCGTAACGCTCTGATCACATTACAACCCCGCTCCATCTAGATCTCATTAAACATTCACAGAACTGACGGATTTCAGTGATCCATATCAAAATGAAACCCAAGGGATATCCTAACCCCCAATTAAGATAAAGTTCATATCCAAATATCAGTTTCGCTTAATCCAATTGTTAATTTTCCAACTGTAAATGTAATTAGTGTTAGTTTCAAAACCAGTGACTGCCACTTTGCAATACTAATTTGTTGTAAATGAACTGTCCACTCTCACTTGATCCATGCAGCCAAATATTAAGCTTGAAAAGACAATCAACCTTTGATGAAAACCAGGAGGAACTTCAAATCCCATGGTTCATTGCTAATCTGTGTGCTACAATGATCAATTGGGGCTCAGGTCGTTCGGGTCAAAGGTTGCTAAGAGGTCTTGGCAGGGATCACTACTTCTTTGAGTTGAAGAGAAAAATGAAACAAACCAAGCCCTTTTTTCTCTGCATCTGAAACAAAAAGACAAGCAAAGCAAATCAAACCTCATCTTCACAACGCTGCAAATCAATCTGTTTCCTTACAGCAAAAGGTTGAGATCCATTATCTGGGTGCTTGTATGCTCCCAGTGTCTGAAGTGAAATGATAAACAAAATGTTCAATAGTTTCTGAACTGACAAAAGTACTTTTTTCCCCTATAGATTTGAGATGTATTATGCATGTCCTGGCCTGTGTTTACAGCCTTTTCTTGTTTGTTTATGTCTGCAATGGAAAATATTGATGTTGGAAATAACTGAGTTCCAAACCTTTATCAGGCCTCTACAAACACAGAAATAACTTTTTTTTTTTAACTATTTGAACTGGCTGGCTGCAGAGCAAACCAGTACCATGCCTTAACATTAGCATCAAAGTGGAAATAAGGTGAAGATTTGTTTCTTTTTTTTTACTAATAAAAGTAAATTAATTTTACTATGTTGCCCCTATATGAAAGTACAAAAAGTAGCATCATTATCAAGAAACATATTTGGAGAAGTTTAAACAATATCCCAAATACTGAATATTCTATAGAAAACAATATATTCCGTTATCTTAACATAGTACAGTTGTAAAAACATTAAGATACAGCAGTTCAGCTAAACATGGTAGAGGTTCCATAATGCTGTGGGCCTGCTTCTCTTCAGCAAGGATGGCCATATTTTTTTATCCCCTCCAGGGGATTTTTGTGGGCTCTAGTGTCCCTTATACGAAAGTAGGCTGACAGGAAAGGGACAAGGAGAGGGGGGAAGACATGTGGCAAATATCGTCGGGTCCGGGAATCGAACCCATGATGGCTGCATCGAAGACTCAAGGCCTCTAAACGTGGGTCGTGCTATCCCCTATGCCACCACCACACGCCCTGGATGGAAATATTTGATGGCGAACCTGATGAAGCTAAATAAAGGGCAATGCTAGAAGACAAGCTTGTTGCTGAAAAGGTCTTGAGACTGGGGCAGAGCTTCGCCTTCCAACAAGACAATGACCATAAACATATAGCCAGAGCTACAGTGAAATGATTTAGAAAGAAATATATGTGTCATGTGTCATTCTGCATTTTATTGTGGATTACATTTTGTTTGTCTATTTCCATAATTCTGTCTGCATTTTCTGCGTTGTGGAAATCATAGGACCTGCAGCTTTAACTGCTGCAAAAAAGTTCTCCTACAGATGGACTCAGTGACTCTGAATGCAAATGCACTTACATGAGCCATTAAGTCACTATTTTGTGATGGTTATTCACATAAAACCCCAATGAAATCCATTGCTGTTCGTGGTGCAACATGACAAATTGTTGAAAATTTCCAGAGGTACAAATATGTTGCCAAGGCTCCTCGCTGGAGGAGTAAATGGCATCGGTGATGACTTGCAACTGAGCTGGTTGTTAATAAGTAAAGGCAGCTGACACAAATATCTCCATGTTGTCGGTGTTTTTGTTGCAATCATTTAAACCACTGAGAAGATTAAGTAGTGCATGCTTCTGTATGCCCTGAGAAGCAGCAAATGAAGCTTTATCAGTGACATGTAATTACCCAGTAGGCTGAGTACAAGTGAAGGAAGAATTATTGGTTATTTCTACCGGTGTTTGATGTTGCATGCACTAATCAGTATGTGAAGTAAAGAGATCTATTTGTTTTACCTTCTCAGCCTGCTAAAATGCGCCAACGAAAGTATATTTCACAGCCCATACATGTTTGCTCATACTTGGTTTCAGGCCCTCTTAATGCCACAGGTAGCTTTGTGCTCAGTGGACTGTATGTCGCTACACCTGTTCTCCCTGTAGGAAGGCACTGGCCATGTCCAGCTGGCAGAGTGGGACAGGGGCAGAGGATTGAACAGATTGGATGAGCAGCAGGACATGGGGACGAGCAGAAGACATAACTGAAGGTGAAAGCAAAAATAGAGGGAAGAGGAAAAGTACAGATTGCTCAACAATAGGTATGGGGTAAGTTGATGACAGATTACGCAGCAATCTTTGGTTAGCAGCTGAGAAACAGCTGATACACAATAGAATATGCAGTGTTGTGAAAAATGGTTTCCTCTTCTCACAGATTTCTTCTGTCTTTTGGGTGTTTGTCATGCTGCAATGTTTCAGGTCATCAATGGAGCCGTAGAACGTAATGACAGCAGGGGGAGCAATACTTGTCCCATCTGTGATTCTGTTAAGAACATTTCTTTCTCAGCATGGGATTTTTCTCCTCTGCATGAAAGTTTGAAGTAAAGATTGTGTTTTTCTAAACTTTTTGGTGCAGTAAAAGGTGAATTATTGCAAAGCTTTCTTTTAGGACTTTATCTTCAAATGTGGTCCAGACTATTTGTTAAAACATTATGACATGTTTCGACCCAACGAGATCCTTAAATGCTTGTTTTAAAGATTGTCTTTTCATTCATTTCCTCCACCGACTTCCATGACTCTGACTGATGATCTGCCATCATCACTTGATTCATCAAAAAGGCTGTTTCCTTTCTTTCAAAGCAGAGAAAAGGGAAACGCAGCAGGAAACAACCTGGACAAGTCAACAGTCCACAACAGGGTCAACCTGAGGACACACAAGACAAACTATAATGCATGCTCACACTCAATCAGTCATGGGTTTGGACTCGGAGACGTAATTGGAGCACCTGGAGAAAGTGCACACATGGAGAACATACAAACTCCACACAGTTAAGCTGGGATTCGAACGTGAGAGACATATCTGAGAGTAAGGAAAAACTGTTTTAAATGAATGACTTCACTGACTTTGTGTGAATAACTATTTCACATGTGCACTTAACCACGTTAGTTGGGAAAATATGCAAACAGCAGCTTATCAAATGAGAAACTAAATCAGTTGCTCTGAATTTTTTTTTCAGGTTACCAGAGTAAAGGGTTTAGATGAATATCCTTGTCGCTACTTTGTGTTCATCTACCACATAAAATTCTAACAAGTTTGACGTTTGAGAGTGACACAATCTGAAAAGGTTTGCAGGTTATGAATAATTGGAGGTACTCTATTAGTCTGAATGGTCTCTATGCTGAAATGTGAGGGCCTGATGGGAGTTCCAACCGCTTTTATTCAGAACAGACTTCCTGATGGAAACGATTGTCAGCACGAGAATATAACATAAATCTGTCTTTGCTTAAATTTGAAATGTTTGCCACCATTTTCTCCTTTCACTCACAGCCAGTCCAGTTTGCCCCACTGTAACTTCATCTCGCTCCTTCCCGTCTCTTGGGCCCAGTTAGTGTGTAGGTGCGCGTGCGTGCGTGTGAATGTGTGTCGTTGCTGCAGGCTCAAATGACAGACAGGGGACTATAATGTCTTATTCTCCCTCCATATGTGGTTGTTAGCTGAAATACTGTGGTGCTCTTGCAAAAAGTAGTCAGAGTCAGCCTCTATGCAATATAGGATCAGAGAAAAAACACACTGTCACTTTCTCTTCCATGTACAGATGCCAGCACAGTAAAGTGGACAAAGGACACTATCTATGACTTGTTTTCATTATACGCTTATGGAAAACATTCAGATGCATGACAGTGTTTGGCAGCCTCCTTATATCTATCATCATGTGTTGGCTCATTCAGCGTGGAACAGATGTAGGGGTTTACTTTGCTGAGACAACACACACACTTACACACCCGCACACACAACTCCCAGCCTTGAGGGTTTCTCTTTGCTGCTCCATCCTTCTTCCTTTCTTTCCCCCTCACCCTCTCTCTCTCTCAGGCTTCCTTACATCCACCTCCAAGCCACGCTCTTGCTATCCTCTGGCCCAGTCCACTGGGACCGTGATGTGGAATGGAATGGGAGGTAAGACAGGAAGAAAGAGAGGGCTGAAAGTGATAGTGTCTAAAAGAGAGATGTGGGCTGAGATGTGCTGAAAATCTGCAGGAGGAGGGGGGAAATGTAAGGAGAGGAACTGCAAGACAGTTTAATTTATGAAAGGGTGGAGGAATTTGAGACAGAGGGGCTGAGAGCCAAGAGGGTAAATATTTGAGAGGCATAGGGGCAGACCAAGAGGAATTGAAGAAGAAAAAAAGCCATTACAGCTGCAAAAAATGCCAAGTTCCTCAGAAATGAAGTTTTGGGTACACACAGAGTTGAAATTGAGACAAATTTAGCTCTGCCTTGAATCAGCAGCTACACCCAAGGTACTGGTAGTTTATTCCTATGAATTTACAGATCAGTTCCTGCTCTCTCCTTTCAAGAAAAACCAAGCAGTGAAATTTCACTGTTTTAGAGTTTTGGTTTGAATAAAGTTGATTTCCTGCCATTGTAAAATATGATTCTTCTGGCGTAACTTCATCTTTTGGGTCATGTACAAGGTGTGTGTCAAACTTATTGAAATTTATTGTTAGAAAGCAACAGTAACAGGTTTTAGTTTGCAACTTTTGAACCTGATATAAATTTTTTTTGTTTTTTTTTTACAAGTATAAAATCAGATCTTGCATATAACAGATTTTTTTTCTGTTCAGACTCTATGATATCTGAACTATTTTTATGCAGGCAAAGGGCAAGTACAATTAAACATGAGGAGTGTATGACTGTTGAAATGAAAATTAATATAAACTGCCAATGATCTTTTTTGCTCCTGTGCTGCTTAATCACACAACGGCATTTCAGAAAACCAAATCCTAGTCCATCTTTGGTAATATCAATGCCATGTATCTGTAGTGAGAAGAAGAAATGAACCCTTTCACCCTCTGTGTGCTTAAGTGTCTGTTTTTCTTTGACTATGGTTTACTTGATTATAAAAGCTGCGACAATTTACTAAAACTGAAACAAGCATTATATGTTTTTAAAAGTTAAGAGTTGATGCACTGATTCAGTTTTCAGTCAATCCACATTTTGCTTCTGTTCATTATGAATTGCTCCAGAGCACTTTGCCAAAGTGCTTGGCTAACTGTGACATGTTTAAAATCTGTTTTGCCATAATTTGTTGATAATTCAGCTTGTAATAGATTTCACTCCAGTTCTAGTTAAATATATGTGGATAAAGACTGCAGAAAAAAATGTTTTTCAGCTTCAAATTATTAGTGTTTTGCTTTAATGTGGTTTTATTTAACGATGGACGTTTCAGCTTCTTTCTGTGCAGCTCTCCCAGATCACTGGGGATGTCGGAGCCAGTATTACTCAAAAATACTGATATCTTAGTAGTATCTTTAATATTCATTTTAAAAACCTGGTTTAAGATGAAATACAAATCTAGTAGAAAAGGATGATATTTCGCATAATGTTTGTGACAGGAAATCTGTGATTTAAAACAAAAAAGAAAAGTAGGAAAATGCCTGCAAATAAACCCAATTCATTCTCACTCCTGGCAAATTTAGATTTTTTAAATAACATCCAAACAACTGCTCAAATGCTGTTTCTGATAAGCTGGCCTATTTTAAAAGATAAAACAATAATGTTTCTTTGTTTAACTTTATGAAAAATAATACATGTATAATAACAAAAAAAGCTAACTTTATTGGCAATACACTAGTAAACCCTTGATATAGTTGCTGACCAGCTTTTTGCATGTTTCTATTGGGATTTTGACTGTTAGTCTTTGGTTACAAACTCCAACTCATCAAGCCTCCTTACCATCACATTCTTTGGTTTATTTCCGTCCGGGTTTTTTGCACGTGTAAAACTCAGAGTAAAGGATTTCTGTATGACCCGGCAGGGACCAAGCCTCTGAGGTGTTTTTATTAGCCCACATGAAGGGTGAACAGATGACAACCTAAACAAGATACGCACATGAGAAGCAAGGAAGGAACTCGGTCGCCAATTCCAGAGCTACGCTCATTTAAATGAAATAGAAACTGCTACTTCAGCACGGTATACACACACACATACACGCACACATGCTACGAGTCAGTCGCCCTGGTGTCTCAGCCCTGCGTATGGTTTGCATTGGTTCTGCTGCTGGCTTTTGTTAACAGAGCTAAACTGGTTGTGTTTGTCTGGGTCCTATAAGTTCTCAGACTTCTGAATGAAAGGCCGTCTCTATCTCCTCTGTCTCTTTCAGCCTCGTTCTCCCTCTCTCCGTTTCTATGGTTCTGTCTCTCCCTGTTGCCCTTTGACCTGCTTTACCGTGTGGCCTGTCACTAGCGTGTGCTCTTGTCATGGATGTTTAGGCAAGAGTGAGACATGTGATCCCCGTAGGCCAAGGTTATTTACATTCACTGTTCACTACTTTAGACATTAGAGAAGTTTGTTAAGGGTAAAGAATGAGTGCGTTTTTGTGTCCCCATTAAGGTTTGGCTCTTCCCAGGAAACCCACAGGAATCCTGCTTGGACATGGACTACTTATAATAAAAGCTCCCTTTATTGCTAAAGCAGAGTCCAACGGTAATTTGTGTTATTTAATTGTGCAAGACTCTGGAAAATATAGAATGGGGGCAAACTTCTTAGAGAGCAAATAAAATAATAATAAACTAAACCTTTTTATTTTTATTACTGGTTTTGATTGCTCGTGCTCACAAAGAGGTGCTTTGAGAATTTTATAAATGCCTGAACGCATCAAAAAGTATTAAAATATTAGAAAAGTTTAAAACTTATTTGTATTTACTAAACACAAATGATTAGCTTTTATTTAACTTTACTTTTACTTGCTTGGAGTTTGACTGGGCCATTCTGACAAAGTGGCTGTCAACATTCTCAGCCATTTTATTGTACAGTTTGAATAATTGTTCACTGTTCCAGTTTGATGAGGAAAAGAAGGCTTTGTAGTCGACTGACAGCTAAAATAATCAATGAGTCCAGACAGTCAGTCTGTACAGAACAAGTCCAGATCAGCAGCCAGCACCATTCTTGACAGCTTGCAGGAATGATGTGTGCTGATATGTTGTGTTTGATTTTCACCAACCATGCTGCTGCGCATTGTGACTCATAATTTTTACTTCGGGTTTCTCACAGCAAATTATACTGTTTTTATGGTATTGTCAGGTGCAAATACATACTATGTTGCCATGTTCTTTTTAAACTTCCAAATAATCCATTGTTGATCAGTAATTACAGACTTGTCCTGTCAATTTCTTCAACATAAAGAGTAGTAACTGAAGACCCATTCAATTTGTAAAGGAACAATAGTATGTTCTTGCATCCTAGGGTTAACTTTTACAGCTGTTTTATTTTATTCGATAAAATAAAACAGCTGTAAAATGATAGGTCCAATAACAGCTCCAGAGCCACATGGAAATTTCAGAGACTGCATAGAACTTGAAAATCATGGTGTGCCAGTTTGATATGACAGTAACTCCTGTCAGACTGTGAGATAGAAGATGCAAGAATGCACAACATATTGCCGCAGCAGAGACATATCAGAGAGATCTGACAGACATTTCTGTCTATTATTAAATAAACAAGTTATGAGTAAAAAAGGTAGAGGAGGATGAGGGAATGTAGACAGCATTAGAAGCACTCTTGGTTGGGCAAAATCAGATGTGGGATGCTGTGGTAGTCATGCATCATAAATTTCCCAGAACATTTCTGACACTGATTGATATCTATAATTCTATAATAGGTCATTGTTGGTCAGATGAACGCTAAGTAAGAGGTTGTGGCATCTTTCACTGACCGTCCCACAGACCACCTATCCAAGCACACAACCAGAATTTTTCTTTCACATGAAAAGATTTTGTTTGTCACCCAATAATTGCAAAGTGTATAGTCGTTTTAGGACCACTGCTGATGTTTTTGCATAGTGGTGAAAGGCTGTAGCATTTAATTTTCACACAAGTGCTTCAAAGCTGATAACCAACAGAGAAACATTTTGTGCCCAGTCACTGATTTCCTCTTCAATAACTGTAAAATAAGAAAATCTAAGAATAGTTTTAAAGTATCAAGCCTTCTTCCTGTGCTTTGTCATATATTAGCAGCAGACACAACATTGAGGGGAAAAGTATGCTGCATGGACATTGAAAAAGGACTATGGAGTGTTGCTGTGTGAAAGACTTGTAGCTGTAAAACAGGTTGTAACTATTTTAAAACAGAGACAAACTAAGTACAGAGTTATATTTTTACTGCCTTCATCATCTTATATCAGGTGTTTCTGTGGATAAGTTCAGCTGAGTCCCTTTTCTTTACCTTGCTCAGCCTTCATGTTATCTTATGGAAGTCTCACTCTCTCTCACACCCTGAAAAGCTTCAGACATGTCTTAGCATACCATGATCCCTCACTTCATTTTTAATCACCTTGCTCATCCCGTAACTAGCATTTTACAACTTGAATTCTCTCAGTAACTGCATCAACCATGGACTGTTGTCAGTATCACTTGGTGCTGCTAGTGTTTGATAATTTTCTATCTTAGCCTAAAATATTTACTAGTAATGATGATGGTAAATGCAGGAACCCATGAACACCAGGAATTCGTTTTGCACTGACTATTTTTTCAATTTACTTGTACCTAATTTTTTCAATTAATCTGCTTTTAAAAGCCACAGAGACGTGCAGTTATACAAACATACACATCTTGTCCACATTAAGACAGTAACCCCTTGTTCCCAGTCACAGGAGGTGAGGTCAGCAGACTGTGTGTGTGTATGTTTTGATGTGTTCACCCCGGTGTCTCTTTTCTCTGGGATATTAGGTTTCAGCCATCGCTGAGGCCTGCTAATTAATGTCACAACCTGCTAACCGTGTCAGCACCAATCTACTATACACACACACACACACACACCTTTCTTTCAGGAACATTTTTACCTCCAAACACACCCACACAGAAGGTGAGTCACAGGCATACACTTCCACTCTTACCTGTCACAATTAATGCTCGGCTCTTGGACGTTACTTCCAGATTTTTTTTTTCTTTTCCCCTTTTCTTCCTGTCACTCCATTACAAACAATTACATTCCTTTCTTCCAACATCTTTCTGCCTTTTATGCTGCTCTATCTTCTGTTCTGTCATTTTTCACCTGACTGCTGAAGCTATGTGCCCATTTCTTTTCCTCCATAGTCCTTCTTCAATGTCCATGCAACATACTTTTCCCCTCAAAAACTGATTATGAATTCCCATGCACATTTTCATCTTTCACAGTCAACTTAAAATAATGTACATTTATCAAGATGCTCTATCCTAAGTGGCAAATGTGAACTTTCCTAGACTAGTTCGCATTCATTAGGTGTTATTTTTGGTTTAAATGTTACTGTTTCTATTTTTGGACCATAAATGTTTGTGTAAATTTTGAGACATAAACTCAACTAGATTTTGGGAATTACAGTTCAGGTTAGAGCATGGCATTAAAAAGTAACTATCTGGATAAACTATGTTCTTCCGAAAGAATATTCTGCTGGTCCTTCTTCCTGGTTTGTCATCACACTTCTCACCTTTCAAACGTAACCTCTGGAGTCCAAGATTGCCTGCCTGTTAATTCTGAGCCTCAACCATCTCCATATCTTCACTCCTGCCCCAGTACTGGTAACCTCTACACTCTTAAGTAATTCAAGAATCTAATACTCACCATTCATCCACTCCCCTCCAGGCCGAGTTACTGCTCCACTCAGATCACAGGCTATACATCTAAACATAATCTACAATAAAATAACTGTTATCTTGATGTATACTCAGTGGCTCTCATTGTGTTCCTCCTTCTTGGGTCAAGCTAAACTCCGAAAGCATGAAAACAGTCCTCCCACTCATCACCCTAAAGGTCCCACTAACACAAGGTAGTGTTTATCATCCATCTGCTGGCTTATTTTTTAAGTTCTGCACAGCGTAGGTCTCAATACAAATTTTTAACAACTAGAAAGAGGAGAATTGAATGCAATTTTTGTTAGAATTATTACAATAGTCGTCACAATGTTCTTTAATAAGTTTGAAGACTATTCAAACTTACAATATAAACCTTGCAAGATTGCAACTTTAATACAGCAAGATAAAATCAATCTTGCTGTATTATCTTTAACTGCAAAGCAATAAATTGCATTACTAACATAATATGAATGGACACGTTGTGATGTAACTTTGTGTTTAAGCATTGTCCCCTCCTACTAATAATCAGTAGGTATTAATTTGCCAAGCTCCATAAAGCTCTAATTCTTTGTGTTTCCATGTTATTTATTGTATATGTCTATGTGAGTGTTTGACCTTTTCAGTAGCCTTAATGATTGACATTTTCCTCCTTCTTCCACTTCCCCTCCCTCGTGCACTTCCTTCTCTTATTGACCCACCTGTCGGCAACCTGTCACTTGGACTTCCCTATGTCATCAAGAGGAGGAGCTTATCTGGATGGACAATCACCAACCTCTCATGTATGTCAAGGCTTATCTGGGATACTGTACCTGGCAGAGAGGGAACAAAGTGTTGTGTCTGTTTACCTGAGTGAGTTTTCTCATATTTCACTCTTTTAAAGGGCAAACTGTCCTAGTAGGTAAGTAGGCAATGTAAGATTATTTTTGCTCCTTACTTAGAGTTTGATTTTTAGCTTTCATTTTAAATACAATTTTAAAATAAGGTTTTTGTACAACATAGAAAAAGTTGCAAGACAATTGCAGTATAGTTGGCAAATTCAAATTTTGACGTGATTCCTTGGATGTGACACCTGCCAAGAAGGATCTGCATTAATTTTAAATCCTCCTTCTTCCCTTTGCTACTAAAGAAGATCTAATTATGATTGACTTCTAGAGGAGATTGGTTGCACTGGATTTTATTGAGTGATTTAGGAGTAATATAGTGTTGCAAACAAATTTAGACAGCATATTTCAGATTTTTCTTTTCAAAAAAGATAGACAACAATGTATTTTGTTTCTTTAAAATTCATGATTAGGTCACACTTTATTTTGTTCCGTCACATAAAATTCCAATGTTTTGGGTGTAATATGACAACATGTAGAAAATTTAAAGAATACATTGGAAAAGTATTGTGTTGAAGATTTTACATAAAACTGCAAATGGTTTGAATAGAAAATAAAAAGAAAACAAAATTTCATGGAAATATAATCTGTCGGAGGGCTTTCTGCAACAAAGGACAGTTTGAATATTGAAGCCTCGTTGTGTGTTTTAAATTTGCACTTTGTCTGATATACTTTATTGTTCTGAGTAGAACAATGAAAAAAAGCTGAGAGACACCCCTACTGTACAAAGACAGTTTCATCACTCCAAAAGATCTGAGAAAAAAGTCCTGCTGTGCTGGACATACTTTAATGACGACGTCTGACATATTGCTCCAAGCACTGCAGTGAAAATCAAAGGGAAGCCATACAGTGATATTGTCCTACAAAAAAAAAAAACAGGATTCTCAGAGAGAAAACAAGAGATTTTTTGAGCTCCTGACGCCAGAAGGTGTCAGCTCCGGGCCTCTGAGACAGTAGTTATCATTTCAAGTGTTTGACATGACGTCTGGGACTCTGTTGCTCCCTCTAGCCCCTGTCTTTCCTTTCATATTTCTTTAATCTGAGGTTTGAGTCAGTGAAGATGGGAGGGAGAAAATAAGTGATAGTATAAGCGGAAGGTTAAATTATATTACTAGGAGAAAGTGCAATGTTAAAGAGAGTGAGGGAGAGGAGGAGAGGGAAAAGGAGAGGTAAGGCAGAGTGACAGATGGGCCTAAAGAAGACTGGACTGCAGGGTTCAGTGCTGCAGCAGAGCCAGGCATATGACAGCTTCACTGAGTGTGTGTTCTTGCACAAATACAATGGTGTTTGTACGTTGGAATGAGTGTGTATGACAGTGTGTGTCCTGGCTAAAGCCTCAGCAGAAATGTGTGTGCATGTTCTCTTATGTTTGTGCTTTGGCCTGGTCCCAGTATTTGCCTAGGACCTTTCTGTGTGTTTAAAGTAGCTGCAGAAACAGTTTCTCCACCTGTTATCCTTCCATTCTTTCCCTCGGCTCCACTCATCCATTTCTCTTGTATATTGACTTACCCAGTAATAACTCATAGACTAAACTGTGTGTTTGTCACTGAGTGTGAAGTACATTCTTGCTTTAGTCATGATGTCGCTTACATAGGGATAATGGAGGATTCCTGATGCATTTCAATACACAGCTCAAGGTGACAATTTGTTGGGGGTAAATTTTTTTTCCCTGTCTTTTGCATGTTAGTGTGTGATTTACACTTTTCAAGGTGTGGAAGAAAATGTCACATGACAAAGTTGGTTCAGCTGCTGATGGTCATTACAAAGTTGTTCAAGCACTCCGGACTGCTCCTCATCACATCTAGTTCAAAATGTAAAGAGCTTTAACTGGTCAAACCCGAGTTGCAGTAATCTTTATGAAAATAATAACAATTAAAAAAAGAGGTCAGTACTGATAATATTCAAATAAAGACAAAGTTCAAATGACCATGATATTTATACATTATGGTCATTTGCTTTATGTAAAACAAAACTTCTTTCCTAGCAAAGGAAGAAGTTTCATGCTTGACATAGAGATTCTTTAAAACATTTTTTGATGAATTGCAATGTCACAGTGATGTCACTTCCACTAACTGTGGAAGTGACAAAGGAGAATCCACTAACTAGTTAGTGGTGGTAGTTAATACAACATTAAGAACCAATTAAAAATATTTCTGATTTCTAGTTCAGCAAATGGGTTTTAAACATTACTTTAAAAGTAAGTATGATGTGTCTTTTACATTTCTTCCTACATGTTTAACATTTGCAATGTAAATTTATTAAACAGTATGCCAGCAACTTAAATAAACTGCATTTTGCCTGGATATGTCATTGCGTCCCCATTTTTCCGCCGGTGCTTATTTTCTACCACATTACCTCTCCTGAGATGTGCAGATAAATAGCCATTTTAATGATGAACAAACAGTAAAATATACCACATGTACAGCTCGATACACTTGACAAAGTATGCACTTCTCTGTTAACATCTCTGGCTGCGTGTTTGCAGCCGATGAGTCCCGTTCTCTCCCCACCGGCTCCTGCTAATCCTCCCCCTCATGCCACTGGTTACCTCAGTGCTTCCTCGCTCCCAAGCACTGGCAGCGAGACGCAGAGCCGAAGTGAGAGGTCAGGAGGACCAGGTGTGCTGGAGCTGGCGCCGACTGGTCCGCCCGCTCCGCTACCTTCATCTCTCCTTCTGTTATTCTGGCAGGACGTGAGCACATTTTGTTCTATTGTTCTTGCCATGAATTAGGTGTTATGCTAAGCTGCTTTGCCCGGCTGTCGCAGTTTCTGAAATAATTTGGAGCAGGCTTTATTGGCAATTAGCGGTGCTTTGTGTGTCAAAAACAGCAAACTGTAGCCGTAGTAGAATGAGGAAGAAAGAAAAGGTGGATTCTCCTCTTTGTTAGCTACTGCTTTGCTGTTGACGAGCTGTAGGCAATGATCATTGTACATCTAGAGAAGAATGTTGGTAAAGTAGTATCAACCTTTAATATCTTATAATTTACATTGATTAGTCTGACATTCATTTTTTAATTTCTAATGTTCATCAGACAGGTCGTTTTGGAAACACTGATGATGGCCAGCTTGAAAATGACAAAAAAAATGTCTGCTGATGTTTGTACGGAGGTTTTTAAATCAGGTTTCTCTGTTTTAAGATCGGATTGGATTACATTTTCATATATAGTGGTTTTTAAAAACATTAAAGCTACCTTTTTGATGTTTTGCCACAGTAAGGCCATAAACTGTTTTAACTAGATTTTATTTGACAAACACAAAGTTGGTCAAATTTAGCTGTAAAGTATGAAAGAAAAGAATACTTGTCTTTTACAGTATTTGCAGCTAAAAAAAAAAAGGTGTGATGTGATTTGTTTTCAGCGGCCTTCATGCCAGTACCCCTAAATTAACCTGTTTCTAATTTAGTCTCAGTATGAATAAATCCTGGCAGCAAATCTGTTAGAAGCAAAGGACTTAAGAATCGGCAACAACATAAAATGGAGTAGTTTGTATTAAAGCATATTTGGGTCTTAGAATGGCCCAGTCAAAGTACACACCCAAACCCAATTGAGAATCTTTGACAATACGTGAAAACTGATTTCCACAAATGTTCTCCATTAGTCTGACTGAGAATAAGTTCATTTGCAAAGAATAATGACCAAAGGAAATCTGTCTTCATGTGCAAAGCTGGAAGAGAGTGAGACATGCCCAAAACACGAAGTGATGTAATTGTAGTTATAAGACACTTTACAAATATGCATCACATGTGTTGGTCTACCACATAAAATCCCTGTAAAATACCTTAAAGTGTGTGGCTGGAAAAGTTCCAAAATATAATAAAGTTCAAGGGGAGTGGACACTTTCATAAGGCATTACAGGTCATCATCTGCTAATTTGCCACATGGAACATTTTAAGAGTGTTTTGAAACAGTAGTCTAGATTTTATGTGTGAATCTTCACTCTTCACTTCAGTCATTTTTTTCTTTGACCTTCTGTTGGAAAACCTTTTAACAGAGACTCAGACTCTGTTTCGGTGATGACTTTTACTGCTGTAACATCGCAATTCAGTCTCTTGTTGAGCCCGGATGAGACTAGGAGCACAGCGAGAGGCCAACAGCGGGGCTGAAGTTTCAAAAGTGAAACACATGAGATCTTGACTGTCACACACCATTGACTGGGAGTCAGAGGTGACTTTTAAAAGCATGCAGCGTGCAGTAGGAGATAGCTCAAACACATGCAGGACATGCACACAGTCCTCTGGTTTGAAAGATATTCCAGAGCAGCAACTTTTACATGTACAGCTTTATTCCACAGAGTCTAATGTCTTGACTTTAAACAAGTGAGGTTGATCACAGAAGGGTGCAGGATGTCATGAGGGACCAAGCCGAATGGTCTCATAAAGACAGCCACTGGTTTTAACAAGTGCTGCAGAAATACCGGGGAAACATTGGATCAGTGTCAGAGGGAAGCTGATTTAGATCTGGCTGGGATTGAGGGACCAGCTGCTGATGTATGTCAGGTTTTACAGGGCTTAGGCCAGGCCAGGCCCTCTGGAAAAGAGAGAGGGATGAAGAGAGAGGAAAAAAAACCCTCTCTCTTTTAGGATGAGAGAGGAACATAAAGAATGTGAGTTGTTTTAGTGAGGGAAGTCTGCTAACTCCTTTCTGTCATTTACTCATGAGTTTATTCTCCCCAGATGAACCTGTCATGGTCTGCTTAACCAGGAATGATGTGGCAGGTCAGTATTTTCCTCAGTAAGTACAGCACATTGTAGCAAGTGTGCTTATGCTTAAAAGTGTATATATTTGTGTCTTTTATACCTTTGGCAAAGGACAAGCAGAACTGTTTGTATCAATACTAACCTATTCTGAGGCTTAAAATAAAGGTTCAGGCATTTTATTGTTCATCAAAACCAATTTGTGACAGTATAATAAACAAGATTTATTGCCATTTAATAAAAGAAAGCAACATTTTTCGATAAGGCTGAACCTGAAATTGTTTTTAAGTGAGCATTTAGCCACCTGCTCAGGTGTTCCACTTCAGAGCACAGCCACAAGCAGTACATTTAACTTTAATAGTTTAATATTGTGCAAGCAAGAAATCAGAGTGAAAAAGTACTAGTCTTCACAAATCTATTCAGAGGAGGTGTTATTTTATTCACCACTTCAGTCGAAATGACAAACTTTCTGGTGGCTCATTCATTCCCCTTTTAGGTTTTTGCAATTTGACACATTACAATCAGAAACCTACAAAAGAATATTACAAATAAAAATCAGAAACGGACCAGCAGCTTTCCACGTCTAGAGACTATTTTCCTGTCACGCTTTGTAAAATTGCTTTAAGGTGCTGCCCTGCTATTTTCCTGGTCCCTATTGATGAAAGCCATCCCCAAAGCATGAACCACCACTTCGGTTCAACATTGGTGAATTCAGGGTGATGTGCACAGTAGGTTGTTTGCCACAAATACCGTTTTGCAACCTGTGAATGTAAAACAAACAAATAAGTACAATTTTCTTCATACCTGACCAGAGTAACCCTCATATTCCCTAATGCTCTTTATTAAACCTCCATTCACAGAAAAAAACAAAACAACATTAGGCTTAAAATACGTAGTTAAAATACTGTTAGCTTATTTGATGACTTCTGAATGCAGTTGTACAAGATTTTGTTTAAGATGAAAAATGTTTGGGTTTTTTTCCATTTTGAGAGCCATGTATAATTTTCCTTCCATGTCTAGATTTTGTTCCATTTGTGTTGGTCCGTCAATAAAATACATTGACGTTTGTGGTGGTAAAGTTCCAAAATTTTAAAAAGTTTAACTGTTATGAAAAACCTAGCAGTGCAAGACCCTGGAGCAGATGTTGCGTCTTAATTGGTGGTTAAGAAAGCAATTGCTTTGGAACTTAGTGAAGAGAAATTTGTTTTTAGGACATTACTCTTTCATCACATCATTGATCATAAGGAACTAGGGCACCGGACCACCATTACGCTGCCAGTGTTGAGGTCCTGGTCTCAATCTAATTACATTAGATTATGGTTGACTGATATTCAGTTCACTGTAATCCTTTTTGAGTCAGATCCAACATACTGACTCATCTAATGACATTGCTAAAACAATGTGCCTCAAAGTATTCCTTAAAAACCCCAATTTGTACTCCTCCTTTTGCTAATATTGACTCAAAATTACCCCAACCAGCCATAAGAAAGAGTAAACTATCTTCTATTTTTGTGATTGCCTCATACCAGTGTCACAATCAATAATATAAACCTCAGATATATTTCACAAGAAATTTAAAAAGAAATACTTCATGGTAGTCCAAACATCTTTCCAGTCAGCTTTATTTGAGTCAGAAATGATGAGCCTATCTTCTACAGTAAAATCGCTTTCCAAGCCCTGTCATTGAGAAGTGCTGAAGCAGGACATCTGACTCCCTCACACAGAATAAACATTGACATGTCAGCACCATCCTCTAACCCTGCAATCTTCAGTTCCATGTTATGTTTCACTCCGCTGTTCCACTTAACCTGTCTCAATTAATCCAGGAAGTCCCACTGAGATAAAGGATCTGGCCCATCTCGGCAGCCAATTGTCTCCCTCCTGACGAATCCACCCACCTGGTTGGCTTGATTGCAATCAGCAAAGGCTGATTGAAAGGCAAGGACACAAAAGGACAAAGACAAAATCACTTAGGCAGCCTATTAGGCCTGGAACGGGTTGCCCATTCACAACAATACAGTAGGTGCTGATAATCTGATAAGGAGGAGGGGAAAAGTTGAAGTCCTCAGGGGGCTGTCAAGAGGTTTGTGTGTGTGTGTGGAGAAGTGTAGGGGTGTTCCTCAAATGATTTGCCTCTACATGAAACCAAACCATCTCCAAAGAGATTCAGAGTTTTGTATCATAAAACATTTTTAGTCAAAGTAATAAATAAAACTCTCATGGTAAGACAACATAAAATATGGAAAGCAAACAATTTATTTTTTAATAAAGTCACTTGAGTTGGTATCCCATTCCTCATCCTCCGCAGGAAATCCATGCACTTAACAAGAGAGTCTCATCGGGGTTTCCACTTGAAAGCGAACCAACTCTTTACGCCCAGAAGGATTGTTTAGTTGGTCCAGACAGTTTTCATTTGTTTGTTATGGGGGATATTTTTGAATATGACTCAGATTTTTGATTGGGGTTATGCTGCTTGCTCCCAATTTCCTTGTGAATTGATGTGCTCAGTTTTTTTGGCTTGTAACATTTGGAAGCCACAGGTTGGTCTTTTTTTCCAGCCATCTGGAATCTTCATAGTAGTCATCAAAACTATATCTCTCCAGCTGAAGTCTGGAGAATTGTTGCGTTGCAGTTTGTCATTTGATAAGCATCAAATACCGCATATAATTCACTTTGAAAGCATCAGAACCAATCTGTAAAGCTTCCGTACAACTTCCATGCTTAGCATTTTTTATGCAGTGCATCCAGAAATGATTTACATCACTTAAATTTTTCCACAGTATGCAAAATATGAATTCTTGGCTGTGAATTCTGTGTGATATGGAGAAAGTCGGATTGACCCTAATAGGCATTCATGTAACTCATATCCGGATCCAGACACAACACGAAAAGTAGAAAAACTTCATTGAGCGCCATGTTTCAGGGTGACAGGTGGAGACAGCCTGAGCGCATAGAGGCAATGTCCAAATGTATAACAACGCATGTCATTCACATGTGCCGCCATTGATTTGTGTTTGTGGGGATGCTTTTTGTGAGAGGTTAAATCCACTGCTCACTAATGATGCTTTCATGTCGCCTGCCGCTTCATCTCGCTGCCTTCATCTGGCTCTTCTCTAATAAAGAGAATGGACCAATATGCATCTGACATCAAACAACATCAAAGCATAGTGCTTATGTCCGATGCTTTCTCTCCTTCAAGCTCACTCTCTCCTTTTTAGGGCACACACATTACGTGTCTGTGGATGGCGTTTGATGTGGATCCGATGTGGACGAGGATCTATACACGATGGCGATGTCCATGTCTAACAGGGTAACCAGTATACAGGTCACTATTGTAAGGTTTATTTTCAATACTTCGACCTTACCTATATTGCTGTGTTATTATATTCATTATTTCAGTTCCAATAATTGGAAGTTTTGGACCAAAAACCAATGCAGTGACACCACTATAAAATATAGAAGTAGAGTTTCTCAGATTTGGAACAGTTTAGCATCAGCAATAAAAACGTTAATTGATTTTAGAGGTTTTAACTCTAAAAAACTATGACTGAAACAAAAACTAGTTTATGAACACTGATACAAACCAATCTACATACCTATACATTCACAATACACTATTTTAACGATGCTATTAGATTTTAACCATGTAATATCTCATGATATTAATGTCATTAATTTCATTACGTTTGTGTATGTGTGTGTGAACTGTTTAGTTCCCTTTCTGTTTTATTTTTAAAATCCAACCAGTGATTTGCAAATTAATCTTTACCTAGAAAACCCCTATGAAAAGAACAGTTGGATTGTTTTAACATGTAACATTGTTTTTTGATTAAGTAAACTTAAATCAAATGGGGAAGACAGACAACTTTCCCAGGATTCATAGGGTCAGTCAGTGAACAGAATTGTTCAAATATCAATGCACCTGACCATCCAGTGTGCTGTTTTTGTGGGGGGTTTTTGTGGGATCTATCAGTCCCAAGGATGCTTTCAGAAGTTTGGCTTTGACAAGGACAAGCGGGTACATTTATGGCTGTGATGAAGTGAGATGTCCTGCCCTCCTCAAATGGCCTTCAGCTGAGGGCTTAGATCAATAAATCTTTCTCCTTCTTCTTTTTGCTGTCCTTTGTCTCGTTTATTTTATCCGTACTCTAACCACTTCTACTTTGCCCTTTAACACCATTGTCTTATCACGTTCCTGCATGTTTTCAGATTCCTTCCATCTTTAGATCTAAACTTTTCCTTGAAAATTTCCCTTCTTTTCTCTTCCATGACACTTGTGCTCATCATCCTGTACTTTAGCACCAGAGTCCCTGTGTCTGTACACGCCGTACATTATCTGACAAACTGCAATGATTTATGAGCACTTTTACAGCAGGTCTGTTTGCCTACTATTAACCTATCAAGCAGAAATCCCACTTCTAAATTCATCATTTCCTTATGGGGTTTTTACAGACCCCATCTGTCACATCCAATGACCTGCTTTTAAGTCATAAGGAGAGTACAGATGAAGCTTCACATATGTGCCACAAAGTCTTGTAGATTATCACACGACTGAATCAGGACACTTTGATGTTTTGTGCGTCTCGTGTGTTAGAATAACATTCCCCTGCCAAAGCATTAACACATTTTCATGTCATGCAAACTACAATACATTTAAATGGAATTCAATCAAGTGAACAGAAATCATAAATTGAGCCACTTAAAATAGAAAGTCTGAAAACTTCTAATGAGCTTTTTTTACTCTGATACCCCTAAATCCACTGCAATGGGTTACACATCGAAAGTTTGTGAACACCTCATAGGTTTGGTAAAGAATATTAGGAAACAGACTCCATCATCTACTGTAGACTGAGGGAAGAGCTTCACCTTCCAGGAGGGAAATGGCCCTGAAATACCAAAATATTAGCTTCAGTGTTTTAGATCTAAGCATATTATTTGTTATAATAACCCAGTCAAAATCCAGACCCTAATGCAGATGGGACTTGTAGCAAGACTTAATAATAGATTTTAACAGTTGGTTATTATCCAGTCTGAGAAAAATCTTAGTTTTATGTTTTATGTAAAACATGTGGAGAAGTATTTTTCCTTTCTTTTTCTTCCACCTCATAATTACACAATACTTGTTGTTGGTCTGTCACATAAAATCCCCCCAAAATGCATTGAAGTTTTCAACTGTAAACTTCAATGTCTTCAAAATTTAAAAAAAGAAGAAGAAACAAAAAAGAGTTGAAGTGTGTGAATGCTTCTGTATGGTACTGCATTCAGTCTTGCTGTTCTTATTTGTCTGTACATTATGTCTTCTACTTGAACTATGCAGGTTTGTTTATTTTGTGCTCTACTTGAAGCAAATGGCAAACAGCATTTACTTAAACCTCCCAGCATGAGCTAACTACTGAGCACCACTGAGGAAAGTTTTCCTGCTGAGTTTTTCTTGCTTGCTTGGAAGGAGGCGCCACCAAGACCTGAGTGTAATGTTAGAACCATGCAGTCCTGATGCTGGGACTGGATTTCATTTGCATCCTTGACTGAAGTCCAGGGTAAGAGAAGAGGCGGAAGAGGAAGGATGGAAACGCAGATGAAGTGGTGTTTGGAGAAATGTTGAATGGAGTGAAAGGAATGTGAGAATATTCTCCAGAGAATATTCTCTTGCCTTAGAGCATTGTTGGCTCTTGAATTGCCTACTGGCTCATGAGTTATTCCCTCATAGTACATTTAGCAGTGCCTTTACTGAAATAAGAATTTATAGGTTGCTGAAAACATTTTTGTAATTTTGTAGATATCAGGTTCCAAAAGGGGACTATTTGTATGTTCAAAAGCATTGTGTCACAATGTCTTCTGTCAATAAATGCTTCCTCTGTTTCAAAATATTCACTGAGACATTATGAGACTGTATGCTTTCCTAGACTGTAATAGGTGTTCATATTTTAATGTTCTTAGACTGTCGATGCAAATTGACAAACGATAACAACAACATTTCAAATGCTACACAAGCACAGGCCATTTACCATTTTAAACAATCTAAAGTAGTATCAGTTGTTTTAAAAAATGTTTACACCCTGGTGGTTTGGAGATCCGAAGTGGCAGCTTAGTGTGGTTATGCCTTTAGCCAGCTCTGAATTGAGATATTCTATTTACTTTTGGTAGCAAATACCTCACCAATTCCTCAATCAGGACCCGAAGTGAAGTTACATCCCGTACTTTACACCTTCAAAAACAGATAAGGTGGACCAGAATCAAACAGTATAACGGCACCATGGTAAGATGAAGAGATAGTTCAGAATTTTTGAAGTTTATATCTCTTGGCATCTTCACAATATCTAGTCAGAGAAGTGTGAAGATGTAAAATAGATCTAATTCTCACAGTTTAAACTATGTTATTAATTAAACTATAATTACATTTACATTGGACATACATATAGAGACAAGCTAAAGACTATGTACATGTGTATTATTTAAACAGAAAGCACATGCTGAGAGGAGAGCATGTAAAATGTTTTTTTTTTTTGTCAGAGTAACAGTTGGATATTAAATTCAACCATGTGAAAAGCAAAAATATCATACCAATTTAAGTAAATAATATTTTATTGCTCTTTAAGCTCCTTTACTTTTCAAATTGAGAGCTACTCTGACTGGAAATGCTTTACATGTTCCATTTTCAGCACCTGTTCTACACAGGAAGATTATCGGTAAGAAAAAAAAAAGATCAGTTTCTCTTTATATAACTGCCCAATACAGAGTGACAACATCTTAGAAAAGAATTTGCATGAACCACTGCACTGTGGGGGGTTTTCCACTTAAGAGGTTTTTAACGATGGTAAAAGTCTACTTTGGTCTTGGCCCGTCTTCCACTAACCTTTAGCTTCAGCCTGTGGGATCAACTAATCTGGATTTACACTAAATGTCAAGAGGGTTAAGATATTAAGTGCTTATAACCTTTAACCAGAACCTGACTTGAAAAATCCCAAACTGCCTCTTTAAGGGATTGCCAATATTGTTTGGAACTAAATGAAAAGGTAGAGCTCCTAGTTAAAATAGATCTAATTAAATGCAAAATTCAGTCTGTAAAAGGCTTAATTGCAGCAATCTGAAAACTGTGTGAAGATTATATATTGGAGCTGGGGGATGGGATACGGGGGGTGAACTGGTTGGTAAGGTTGCATGCATGAGAAGACAGGAGAGCAGTTGTGACCCGTCATGTGTGGTCAGAATCTGAGCGACCTGCGTCATGGTTGGAATCCTCCACCACTTTGTGGCGTCATTTGAGATTTTCCTGCCGGGCCTCCTCGCCCCCAGGCATCAGGTGTATGGAGCCATTCATCACCTGCCTATCACTGCAACCTGCCTATAGCTGTCAGTCACTCTGCTCCATCTCAGCTGCCTGCACTTCTTCTCTTTTCTTTACTTTTGAACAAGCCTCCCTTTGTTTTAGCTTTTCGTTACATGATTACTGTTGTTTTTCAATTTCATGGCCAGTTCTCCCCCATAATCAATTCGCACAACATGCCCATTACTTATTACAGCCTGAGCTGAAATCATTGTAGAATTCAATAATCATTTTTGTTCCTTTCTGCTTGGTAATTGAGGCAATGGAGTGTGTGAATGTGTGTTTCTTTTCAGTCTGGTCAGCTCTATCACGCAGTCTTTCGCTGGTCTTTTGCATTGTTCAAATTTGTAATGGCGTTCTGCGACCATAGTGGTGAAACTGCGCACAGCTTGAGCACGGGGAGCCAATAGGGTACCACATTATTTACACTTAAAAAAGCTAAATCCACAAGAGTCCCCGCACTAATAAATGGATACACATGCAGACACGGTGGGGTGAAACACACAAGGATGCAGTCTGTCTCTGATTGTAGCATTTTAATTAAGAGCCAGAGTTCCTGAAATGTTAAACGGACACACGCGGGCAGCGCTAACATTTATAGGCCACTGAATTATGTTTTCAGGCTGAAACCTTACCACCAATAAATCATACTTTTCGCATTTTATGCGGGGTCTGGCGACAAAATATGACAGAGTTTTATGCTTGCTTTTCATTTCCTAATGGTTCAGGCCTTGCTACTCCCATTTATTCTATTTTTTTCTTTCTTGTCAACTCCCATCACTGTCCTCATCTGTTCTATTCTCCTGCCTACACCTCCTGAGTTTTCTCACCAGCGTTACAATTTCTACTACTTTTTCTCTTTCTTTGTCCTCAGCTTTCGTCTTCCTTTTCCTACTTTTTTTCACCACAGATTTCTCCAGCTCCCCTCACTGGGAATACGAGGTAATTGAGAGTGATGTAGGTTAATGACAGCAGAGACTTCTTAGCCACCAAGCCGCTGTTGCTTGGTGGCTAAGAACATACCAGACTGGGACATCTGACATCCTATTTCTCCCGTGCTATCTTCAGATGAGCTTCAAGTGGCCTGTATAATCTGGATTTCAACTGGATATGCAGTGCCTTTAGAAAGTTATTCACATCTATTACATATTTTCAACCATAGGCATCAATGTTATTGTTTTTTTTCCCCAAATAAAAAATTAAAGTTTAGCCTGTTTTTTATATATATCTTCCCATAAACTTGCACCAGCTTTCCTGATAACTCCTGAAGAAAAGTGCCTCCTTTAGCCTGATGGTGTTTCCACCAGATCATGATCACATCACTTCAAGGTGATGTGAAATGCTAATACTTCCACCACACATTGCCTTTGCAGCACTTGGTGGCATGCTGCAGAGGTAGAGGTCATTCAATAGTTTGAATCGTGGTCTGCAACTAAGACACCTCGAAAATATGCAGGACAATGGTCCCTGAGGACCCGAACTGAGAAACGGAGGAATAAAGGGATGAATACCATTCCTTGCTAAACTTTTCATGTTTGTTAGAGTATACTCATGTAAACAGAAATTGTTAGATTCCCAAGTATACAACAATGCATTTTCTAAAAGGGACTTCTATCCATATTTCTGCATGGTGTCAAAACCAATCTCCCCTTTTGTCAGTACTGTATGCATGAAGGAATTAATCAGCCAGCTCTTGACCATAACAAGACCATAACACCACCACCACCACAGACATGTCTTAGTTCTTCCAAAGTTGTTTGTCAATGTCCAGGCTCACTCTCTGGGAGAACACAAAACCCTCCTTTGTCAAATGGCTCTTTTAAATGCCCCTGTGATTAAAAAAAAAAAACTCCCCAGCAGTGATGGTGGAGGCAGTGGCTGTAACACCTCCCGCTGAGCTGTGACAGGCTACTGTTTACTAAAGCTCTCCCTCTGTTCTCTCCTTTCCATCATCTTTGCTTTTCTTTCCTGTGATTCTCCCACACAAAGGGTGGCTGGTCGGAGCAAGAGGGAAGCCCTAAGCCAAACAGGGGCCCAGGCAGGAGGACAGAGGGCCATTGATGGCCATCGCATTGACTGGGATGCTGAAAGACACCTCCAATGAACGGAAATGAAAAAGAATGGAGCAAAAAGGAAAATGGTGGGGAAGAAGATGAGATGCAAAGGTGCTAAATCGCTAAACCCCAAGTTAAGGCAAAGGGGCTTCAGTGATTAATTCCATCCAATCAAAACCTCCCAACATATTTACATAAAGATTAAGTTTCTGGGAGCAAAGAAATAATCAGTTTAGAAGGAACATTAGGGTTAAATTTAGCCTTGCAAAGCCAGACTAAACCTCCAAAGTCGTCATCCTCCTCAAGATATTATTGAGTCATTCAAGAGGAAAAGACTGAGAACAGCAAATGGTATCAAACCAATCTGCTAAGGATTGCTGGTAGACTCGATGAACTAATGACTTCCCACATCTTTAAATATATGATTCTTGGAAATAACTGCTGCTGTAAATTAAAGAGTGTAGGTGTAAACTAAAACTCAGAGGACTAACTGGCTTGGTGGGTGTGGATTGATCTATGTACCAGTCTGAGGAGATGCTATAGCACTAAGGAGTCACTTCTGACTCATAAAATTAAACTACCAAGATAGTCTGGGTAAGTTTTTTAAAGGTGGACACACTGAAAGGTTACTCCTTCAAGAGACTGAAATATTTAACTTCCAATATGAACATTTTATGTGAAAAGTTTTCAGTGATAACCTAATAAATTATGATATTGTTGGTTAGTGAATGGCACTTTCCTCAGGTAAATCATCTTAGCTTTGGTAAAGTCAATAGGAAGGTAGTACAAATAAAGCTACCAAGTTACAAAATAATCAATCAGGAATGTAAGCAGTAGGCATTCTGCTGGACAACAGGTACTGTTTGTGATTACCAGTGGATAACCTGTCTTGAATAAAGGCTTTGCCTTTAGCCAGTCCTCCCATCGGCTATTGATGATGTTGGATGTTTGAGCACTCTTAGCCTGGTCTCTGATGGCCTGTCCAGCTCTGGCCAGTGAAGGACAAACCAAATGTTACCAAAGATGAGATCTGCCTTCCACTTATGACAAATAGTGACTTCAGATCACAGTTTTACTATAAACTCCACTTTTTCTTTCAAATAATTAAAAAAAATCAAGGGGTAGTGCCTTCAGAGAATGCTGCTGAGATCAGGGAACCAAAAGGATGTGTTCTGTTACTCAGTTGTTCTGACATAAAGACTTGTGTTGGGTAATTTTTGTTCTTTGTTGACAGAAGCAAGGTTTGTTGGCCACCTTCCTCATAACTATATTAAAGAAGAGCTTGGGTTTACTAAATCATAACTCTGGTCAAGGTTTAACAGGAGTCAAACCAGCAGCCATGCTGCATTTGGTGATCAGCAGACATAAGGGAGATCTGTATTAATGATCATGTTGTCTCTGCAGCGTGACATTTTGCAGCCAGTGGAACTGCTGCAGCCTTGCTCTGCTTTTGCCTGAGGCAAACGTGAGCTTTATTATCTGTTCAGCAATTAGCAGGCAATCTGCTCAGTATCAAGCCAATTATCCTGCACTAATAACATGCTTAATCAATCTCATTTTATCAATTATTACATTGAGGAGGTGAGTGGCGGATAATGACGCAGTAATTTGAAGTCAGAAAGAGTTTTAGTGATAAGCAGTAAGTTGTTTAGACTGTTGACGATGGAGTGTGGCACAGGGTACATGTGCAGAGCAATTTCCTGTGTTGAATATGCGCTCAGTGGCCTTTGCTTTAGGAATCTGCATCTGTTTGTGTATGTGTGTGTGAAGTTGAGCGTATGGAGATGAATGGGAAGCTGTGAAGCTGCAGGAGTGGTGTGTGTTGTGCTTGTGGTGGCAGCTGCTCTGAGTGCAGCATTGTCCTCTGTAGATAAGAGGACGGGGCCGAGGTCTCAACTGTAAGACTTATCAAAAGGGACCACGCACCATTACACAGCTATTTTGACCGGCCCCCACACCAGCCATCACACATGCAAAGACATGCAGACTCACTTAAAAACCATATGGACAGATTCTTCAAAGGATTTCTTTTACTGTAAAAACTCTCACAATTTATGTTTATACATAATCCATAGCAGACCAAAGTATTCGCATGTAATTATGCAAGTAAATGGCAATGTAGTAACCACAGGCTTCACAACATATTTTGAGATATTTTTATAACAACAACAACAACATATTTTTACCTGAGCAATTTTGGAAAGGAAAATGGCCAAAAATGTCAGTCTCTCCTTTGGCCGTTTTCCTTTCCAAAATTGCTCAGGTTCAGTCTGAGGCAGACACACAATATAACAGCAGACACACTGTTTTCTATTCAAAACCACACTCATTCACTCTGTAACCCCCTCATGCAAGTGATTTTTGTATTTAAAAGGCAGTACAGACACAGACAGTGTTTCCTTGCCACTGCCCATGGATGCCCAGGCAGGATGCCCTTAAGGGGGCACCGAAGACAAGGTATCATTTTCAGAGGTGGCCCACTGGCCCGTGTCAGCCCACTAGGCAGGATATGTGTGTGTTTGAGTCTGCTTGTCGTGATAAAGAGGAGAGGGTGCGGCTGTGGGGCATTAATTACCTGTGTGCTGCTCCTGCTGTGGGAGGCACAAAGGTTGCCTCCGCCGAGAGGCTAATTATTAGGAAAAGAGCTTTTTAATTTACCGCTGTCTGCTGCCATTCCAGGGAGGAAGAGAACCATGTCATTTCAGCACCGCAGCGTGTGTGTTGGTGTCTCAGTGCTAAGCCTTAACAGGACTGCACAGGTGGCTCTCTCTGTGACCCAGAGACCTCAGAGGACACGCGCAGTTTATCTGGACCGTCATTGTGTCCCAGCGTACCCGCCCCCAGGTAATCACACGAGGAGGAAAGCAGGAGAGGGTGACAGGAGGTGGGTTGAGGAGCAGAGATCTGCTGTCAGGTCAGGATTTGTTATATAGGGAGGAAGGAAGTGGTCGAAAATGTGCTATTCATCTTGCATGCTTTTCACTCTGTACAAATAAAAACATTTATGAAAGCCTAATCTTAAATTTGTCTTAATAGTGAGCTTCTTTTCACTCTCTCTCTTTGCACATAGAGTAACCAATTCCTTTACTTCTAAATTGTTTTCAGAGATTTTTTTTTTTTACCAATTTTTCTAAGGTTTTTATGGAGTCTAATTGTAAACTGAAACTAATTATTAAAAAAATAACTTACTAAAGTGCTAAATGGAAACCAAAGATTCAGATTCCAATAATTCAAGTTCCTGCAGACAAGGAATATTCGACTTGTGTCTTGTGTAAGTAGAAAGTGAAGGTTGCGCCATTTCCAGTGCTTTGCATGGGTATTACACCCTTTGATAGCTATATATTTGGATGCTATACCCTTTGACCTCAGTGAATTTTGTTGGCATTTATCAGTTACACCAAGACAAAACTGCACATCACTGTGAAATTAAAAGGTAAAAGATTCACAGTTTTCATAACCTGCACAAAATTGCCGTCCATTCTTTGCAAAGCAGTTTAAGCTCAGTTAAATTAGAAAGAGTTTCAGTTGGATTTAGGATTTTCTCACCATTCCAAATTGATCTCAACTATTCATAATAATCACCTAGCATGATGCTGCCACTGCAATAACCTGGATACCATCCCCACTAAGGAACATGATGGTGGCATCATGATGCAGGGAGATACTTTTCTTTAAGTGGAGCAGGGAAGCGGGGTTGATGGACAGTCCATAACATAGGAATATCCTATATAAACTAAAACAACTATTTCACAATCGTGCTGTATTTTGTCTTATTCAATCCCAGAAATACATAAACACTTCAGGTTTGTACTTGACAAAATGGGGGGAAGTCTATGTTATTACTATGTTTGCAAGGCACTGGGAATGACACTGCAGTTGGTGAAGGAATAAAGTAGTTTTCACAAGTGTAAACTCATTCTTTACATCTAAATTAAACCAAATGCTGAAATAAATGCAAACAATGTGTCTCTTGCCTGATGATACTGCAGAGAAATACCATCCAGATTTGGAGCTTTGAGCCCAGGCAGGCAGAAACCTATTCATTTACACTCGCTTTCGTCTCACATTCCCTGTGCCACCTAAACTCACCCCATCTCACCCCAATTCATCTGCAGCCCTTTAGCATTCACAGACACAGCTGCACCCTCGCAGCAGGAGGGTGTGGGGGAGAGGGGTGGAGTGGGTTGTGAATTTTTCAATCAGCGCCCTCCTCCGCCTCTTCTGTATGACATTTTTTCAGAGCTCGCTCCCAGCTCTACCTTCCTGCAGCCTGTCAGATCAGGCTCAGACTGTCTAACTGCTCTGTCTGCAAATGAGTGAATCGAACCACTCACTGACACCTCAACACCACAACGCACCCCCTGGTAAGAAAAAACAGCGGGGGGTCTCGGTTTCCTGACACGCAATGATCTCTCAATCTAACTGGAAGTAATCCAGTTAGCGTATGCACACAGCATCCAGTCTTGATTCCTTTATCACCCCAAACCGCCTCACCTGCCCAGCCCCCCCCCCCACCCCATAGTGTTTCAGACCAGGGTTTAAAAGCTGCTGGGGCTGAACTGATTGGTTGCAACTAGTTTGCTGGGGTTTTTTTGTTTTTTTTGTCAGACTCCAGAATGCAGCTGGTTAGTTTTTGTCACCGACTACATCATCTGCTTCAAGGTGTGTTCCTCCCTGATTTTTGTTATCCAGAAAGAGTTGCAGCATCATCTCAGAAAAGACTGAATATATCAAACAATTCAGGTCATGCAGGATTGCTTGCTAAGAATCTGCTGTCTTATTTGATTGATGACAATCACAAAAATTATTGACAGGAGTGATAAAATTAAAGTACACTTTCTTTGCACTAACCCTTTACAAACTCCTAAAGTTAGGTTATAAGTCACTGACATAGTTCAGGAGTAATTTTAGAAAATTCTCTCTTCACAACATTGCCTCAATTCATTGAGGTTTGCAGGATTTGTTTTATCTAGCTCATGCAATCTCATTATAGGTTTTGTGTCAATTTAAAATCTTAACTAGAGTGGAAAAATGCAACCGCTTGATTCTTTCCTTCTTTTGTTGTAGATTGCTGTACTTGGAGTGCCTCCTCTCCTCAGAGAGTTTTCTGACTGACGGGTTTACGTTTGGTTCTCTGGCTGTAAAACAAACCCAAATAACAACTTGGAGTCAGTAGAGATTCTGTGGAGCATTACAGTCTTAACTTTGGTCATCTACGTGAAAGGTTAGTGTTCCAGGATTTTTCTGGTTTGTTCAAATTTACAATAAACCTGTAACTTGGGCTTGTTCGGTGTTAAAATGAGTTCCGATGTTTTATGATTATTTTTTGATTCTCTGTGCACACTCAGTCTTGGAGGGAGCTTAGTGGGAGGTCCACTCCTGGAGAGATTAGCAAGCCTCAAGTGTTTTCCACTTGTAAATAATCTCCCGGTAGCATCATGAACTATTCTCACTTCTCCAAAGCAGTAAATTAAAAATAAAAAAATAAACTTCTGCTAAAAAAGATTGCTCAATAAAAATTATCGCATTAGATTAATAGCCAAAGATTACCAGCTTGTCACATTCAATAAATTAGCTGAGGCTTGTTTGTCAGATAAAGGTAGGTTTTGAAAATATCAGCGTTTAAGCAGATGTTATACATATTTTCCATTAATCCCAAAATAATGTGTGGGATTTTTTTAATCCCACACATTAAAAAAAAAAGTAAAACCAGTTTTTTTCATTAGACTAATGTAATATTGCAATCAGAAATGTTATGCTTTCATTAGCTGTAAGCAGAAAGTAGTCAAATTAAAAGAAATAAAGTGTTGAAAATGTCAATATATGTGTCATTAATCTTTATAATGTGTTTAGCTTAGTGAATTGAGTTTCTGAAATAAATGAACTTTTTTAACATGTTCAAATTTATGGTTGAATGCATCCAGTTTTTTTCTGAACTGAACTTTAGTGAATCGTACAGACCCAAATGTGTTTCTATAAAAGTTACAGAATTTAACACAGAGCAACACATTAAAAAAAAAAAAAACTTCTTGTACAAGAGTGTAGTGGAGGATCTGATTCCTTCTGTTTTGTTCTGATCTGCATGACTCATTGTCCCAGGCTCTCTATCCTGAGGACCTGTTATTGTTAAACCAATATGCGCCTTTCCCCCTCATTTAAACATAACTTTACAGACAAAAGGCACATGACTTAACCATTAAACCCGAAGCTGCGGTTGTGGCTATTCCTGGTTGTGAATACATGTAGGCCCGACTCCATGCAGCCACTTTGGGAAAAAAAGACGGGAAAATTAGCTTTAATTTAAATTTACCAAGGAAAATTGTGTCTTCAAAGAACATAAGGGAGAAGCTGTAGGGCTGTGGAAGTAATCATGATTAAAAATATAATCTTAAAGGGCTACTTTTCAGGGCATGCTGTCCTAAACAAAAAAAATCTATTAAAGAAAATGAATATCTAAGTAAAAACAGAACCATGCCATATGAATACTATGTACAGTCGATCTAAAACTAATCCTAATGCCAATGCTAAAGTTAATATTGCTAGAAGGCTGAACTTTTTGAATCCGACTCAGTCGCTTTTGATGAGTTCGGCTGTGGTTGCCAGGCAAAAGGTTTAGAAAAAACAATAGAAACTATTTTATCCCTGAATCTCAAGCCAATTTTTATTGCTGCTTTTCTATAACATAAGAAGAATGATCTTAAAAATGGCTAGAATTTAATTCAATTAAACAAGCATTTTCAAAATTAGTTGAAACTTAAAACATTTTTTAATGCATCTTGGTATTTTAAGCATAAAGAACTGTCTTGGTTTTAAATAGTAAACTAGAAAAAAATGTCAGACTCTATCTCAAGGAACTAATACTTGTGTTGAATGGAATTGAGCAAAAATGACCATCACAAATTAATAAGATAATTTTTATCTTGATGTTAATTAAGATATGACATTTATTAAAGTTCATTTAGGTTAAAAAACAAACAACCTTGTGATAGCCTGCAAAACATCTACGTGTAAAGCAAAAGGTATAATCAGTAGAGACAATTTTACCAGATAAAATAAATACATTTAGTTCTAATTAGACAAAAGGTGTAACAAGTTTATTAAAGCCTATTATAACTGTGCTTTCTACATCGTTCTTTCCTTAAAACTACCAAAAAGATTGTAGTGATATGTTACTGTTTTGGCCTAAACAGAATCCAGAGCATCGCAGTCATAGCAGCAATAAGTACTTGCTATGACTGCAAAGTATTCCAGTGTGAACCTCACAGCTCAGCAGAATAAAAGCAGCGTTTGATCTGGAAGAAGACGGCAACAGCAAAATCTCCCCTGAATTGCGAGTGACTGGCTGGCCCCGGCCTCTGCAGCGAAACTAACTGGCTAAAGTTGTCAAGCTAAGAGGTCACGACTCTCACCCGCATGGAATAAGACATTCACAATGTGAAGATGGGCCACTGTTGCCATGGGAACCACCTGCCAAATCCAGAGAGTGAGACGTATTTAAATGGAAATCTATCTAACCCCCTCCCTCCCCACAACCACCGCTTCTGCACAAATCCAGATTCATTTCAGACAACCCCGTCAGGCTCTCCTCGCCCTCTTCTCCCTTGTCTCGGTGCATTTGGCCATGCCTGGTCGCACCCCATAGACGGCACAGCCCACAGGTTTTTAAGCAGATTATAGAACTCGCAGAAAAGCTGGTGGGGGCTGGGGTGCGTGCACAGAAACTCATAAGCACAGAGAGGAAAAGAAAGCCTCACAGGAACTTGGAAAAGACTGAGAGAAGGGGAGGAGGTGTAGCATTGATTTAATTGAAATTGTCATGTCCCTGCTTGAAACTGAGACCAACTAATTCTAGCTTCAGTGTGGATTTATGAAATGATACCAGCCATTTTGGGAGGAGGGAGGAAGTGGATGCTGGCGGGAAGGGGGAAGAAAGTTGAGGCTCAAGGATTTGGCCGAGGATATGTTGTGACATGGGCTAAGTGGAAAATTAAGGTTGAAGTTTTTTCGTCTCAGTTTCTACCTTTAAATCCGGTGTAGCACAGAAATGCTGAGCCTGATGCTGATGAAGAAAAATAAGAAAGAAAACTGGACAGGACAGACCAAAGAACGAGGGCGAAGGGAAATTTTCTCCTTCAGTTTGTTCGTCCATGGGTATTAAAAGTGCTCTACAAAACTTTTTGTTTGGTGTTTTTTGTAATAACAGTTAAAAAGCATCATGAAAAAAGGTGTGAATACAACAAGAAAATTAGACAATGACCTTAATGAGAGTGTAACTCAAGAGAATCAACAATGGTCATTATTGGGTTCATGAGAATGAGACAAAATTTTAGCAATATTTTGAAGAAAACTAACTAAGAATTCTCTCTTTTGTATATAGAATGAAAGTTTCACAAATAATCTGTAAGGTTTGACAAGCAATCCATTAAAAGTGTCATGTTGTAAGACCAAAAAACATTGAAAATGAAAAGTAAAATACTTCATAAATCTCAAGCAGTGTTTTAGCAAAACCCTCCTCGCTTGGAATCAGTTAAAGGCTAATTGTAAGCCAGTTGCAATATTTCTTGCAAATCAATCCTATTAATCTCCATCATGGTTTCTTTTTCCTGAGTATGTTATCCAGAAAGGCTGCTGGTCATGTCACCTGTTGGCCATATCACACCTTTGCCATTTTTTCACTGCCCTAACCCACACCAGCAACAGATCATTGGAAAAAAACACCAGAGCCACGCAGATAACTTTTGATGTAAGAATTAATGCTACAAAAGAAGAAAAGACAATTTTCCGCACTGTCACAGACTTTCTCCAAAGTACAACGCACAGAAAGACAGAAAGAACCAGGACATTGGAACACATCTTGAAGCCACGTACATCCTTACTTTGGAGATGACAACATCCAGGAGAAAGATACCACTGAAAATAAAATGATACCATAACTACATGGAGTCATTCATGTCTGCAGGAATATTATCAGTTTCTAACGGAGTGAGCTTCAGAACTATTGTTTTTGGAACACTATTATGAAATAAAGCATGCCACTGGCATGCAGATCTGAGCTTGCTCGGCCCGACGCTCCACAGCTGCGACTGTAACTAGTGTGATATGATGGTGACCAAGCAGGTGAGCAGTGGTGTTTACATGCATCTAACAGCTGCAACACCTAAAACAAAATTATTTACATTAGGCTTTGTTGTGGTTGAAAGGAAATATTGTCAGACATGTTGTATTTGTTATCTTCCACTTATCTGGGGGGAAGATTGTGAGGCAGCAGCCTAAGCAGAGAGACTCAGACTTTCCTCTCCCCAGACACTTGGACCACTCCTAATGGGGAATCCCAAGGCATTCTCAGGTCACCATAGAAACATAGTCCCTCCATTGTTTGTTTAGGCATGGTTTAATTCCACTAAAGTTCAGGGTTTACAGATGATTCCATGGCAAAGGCTCACAAGACAGAAACTCACAACCGTACTGGAAAATGGAACAAAAGCCAAAAGCTTGATAAGCCAGACAAAATCTCCCTGTTGTCTGCACATTTTCTCAGTCACACCTGTTGACAGTCAGTGCTGGGGTTGGGGTTATTGCAAAATAAGATAAATGAACCGCCTTTGTTAACTGGTCAGCTTTGACGACAATGCTTTTGAAACTTTGTTTCCTCCCTTGTTTACCTTGTTTACAAGGTCTCAACATTCAAATGATCAAATCTTCTATATTTTTTATTTATATGTGTTTGATGTTGTTATCAAACACATATAAGCTTAGAATCCACAATTTCTTAGAATCTGTAAATAACTCCAAACTTTCTGGGTGCAGACTTATTCCTGGTTTCGTTGTCACATTTCTAAATTACATGTATGGCTAGCTTAGCTTTCCCAGCGAACAATGTGAAAAGGATGAGTAAATTCCTTTCCTTTCAGTACAGCTTAATCACTACAATCAAAAGTATTCTTTGAGCTTTATTGGGGTCAGTGAGGGGCAAAGAGGTTAGCAAGTGAATACCAAAGTAGCCCATTCCTCATTCTTGCCCTTAGGCCTCTCTTGATGGCTGCACCTGATCCAGGGATTCCAAGCAGCCATGCCTCTTCAGTATGCTCACAAAACGTGCAACTAACCTTCTACTTTCTGTTGCCATGGTTTGGAATCTGCAAACTAAAAATCGATTTATGTAGTTATTTATATTGTGTAGCACTTAACAGCCTTGGCTTTGCCGCAGTTTGCCTTGAGTAGACGCTGATAATTTGTCCCATTAACATTAGCCTTGACCAGGTTCCTTGGGGAGAACAGTGTGTGTAGGATGATTCTTCTTATTCCACCAGCTTGCCGCCCACAGCCTCGCTCTTTAGTGTTTACCTGTATATTTTACTGTGCAGAAGGACCTAATTAATCAGCGAGTGCTCTCTGTAGGTCCATACTAATGTGCTGTTTGTGATTAATGACAGTTTGAGGTTAATTTTGCACACCTCCAAATGTGTCTCCTGTGTGTATGTTTCCATACACACACAGTTGCTTCTGTTTTCCCGGAAAAGTTTTCCCACTACAAATCTATTAATTAATCACTTAATTTTCAGAGCTGTTTTGTACCTTATTAGCAGCTTCCTCAGCCTGTTTTACCCCTGAATTTATGTCATTTACTGTTTTAATCTAGCTCTGATGTGAAGGGATATAAGGACCTTCATTTCTCTGGAGTATTTAAATTTAAATCAATGATCCGGCTTGACTAGGATTATATTTAGAACCTTTTCTTGTGAAGGTAAAACAACCTGGTTTTTACATGGGCTGCATCAGAGTCCCCTCATATTCTTTTGGAATATTTTTCTTCTTCTACATTGGGAGACATTTAGAAAGGAGTTAATGTGCTATCTTACCTGACCTTACCTCTAATTACTGATCTGCTCATAACTCTTCATCACATTCTTTCAATCTCATCCTCTCTCACCCTAAGCCGTCCATCTCTTCATCCTTATCACTCATCCCTTCCTCCTTCATCCTTACCTCCTTCCTCCTCCTCACCTTCTCATTCATTTGTCCTGTTTGTTTTCGCCTCTCCAAGGTTACCAGTTAACTACAAATGCTACTTTGTTATTTGCGTTTACAGCTCATTATCGTGAAATAATCCAAAATGGGACCATGGGAATGAGCAAAATAAATTCATATTCTCAATATTGTGATATTAAGTAACCCTGGAGACGCGTTGCATGTTAGCTTTCCCAGTTGTGCAGATAAAGAAAGCCGACAGTTCCAGCTTTACTGACTTGTAGTGGCACAACGGCTATTAATTTAAACTGGCAAGTGTACTTAGGAGGAATATTGCACACAGCATATAAAATTTGTTTTTTACTGATTGTTGGGAGCTGATTACACAGGGACTCTAAAGGGTTAAGCTGTATAACTGCATCATGAGGCTCTTAACTACTGCTCAGTCTCTTTTTTTCTCTCTCTTCCTCTTTTCCTGTAGTTAAATGCCATCCCTGGATTTTTCTTTGACAGCATGAGATGCACATTTTGCCTTTAAGTTTCCTTTGGTCAACTAGTGTATGCTCAGTTTGAAGATGTCAGGGCTCCTCGCCAGCTAAAAGTGCTATTCCACCAGGATGCAAGATAAAAGGACTCTACATACAAAAGATCGGGTTCAGACTTACAGAAATCATGGATTGTTCCTTTTAAGCAGCACAGCATGACCCTTGTAATTGAAGCCAGAGTAGCGATCAGATACAACACATAACACAGCTGCAGTAGAAAAGGCGTTAAGGAGCTTTAAGATTTGGTGACCCAATTTGGTTTGAGATGAGGGTGTTCAGGTATATCATCGAAAAAACTTCTACAACTTCCTCAAAGACTAACCTCTGCAGAAACCATCGACAATCTGTCTGATCTGTCTGTCTTTAAAATTATTGCTCTGTTGAGTATGAAGAAGGGCCTTAATACGACAACCTAGTGATTGTTTTTGGCAAAATGACCTCCAGACTGAAATGCTCATTCACTGTTCAGACATGAGTTGGTCTACAATCACCCAAACGGTGACCTAAAAAGCAAACATCCCTCTAAAGCTGCACAATTTCAATTAGATTACCTCTGAAACCTCTAACATGTAAAGGCTTTTTTCATTCTTGATCTATTCTGGATTTGAGATTAAAGACAGCCTCACCAGTGTTGAGCTCAGTATGGAGATGTACTGCTGTCTGATATGGATAAATGTACATGTGAATTAAAGATAGTTTAAACTCGTTTGACCTCAGAGGAGATCACTTTTCCAAGAATGGAAAAGCAGATGAATACCATTATGTGTGCTTCTATAATGTCAGTTTAGAAAAGTTCGCTATGGAATGCCATCTGATCTTCCACACTCCAGTGGTACAGTGTTAAAAGTTTGTGGGGCATTTTATTGTGGCCTGGTGCCAAAGAGTCATGCTGAGTGCATCTGTCTCGGAGTTGATCAAAGGGAGTGACGGGAAGAAAGAGGCATGTGGGCATCTCAGCCACTTATTTTCACAGACAATGGGAAGATATTTGAGAAATTCAACTTCATGAATGATTTGATTTTCCTTCTAAGAAGACTGCTAAAACTAACCAAAAGAAAATAGAGCGGTCTCGTGGTTGTCTCGGTAACAGTTGCCACTGCTTTGTTGTCTTTCCAGACGTTTTCCCCCCAAAATGATCCCCACCTCCCCACCCCCCGTTATAATGCACCCCTGGGTTGTGCTGTGGATTCAGTACATTTGATGTTTTTACGTGTCCCCTGCCAAATGCTTCCTCTCCGCTGAGCATGCTAACGACCACCCCAGATGGACTGCATCACTTCCTCCGAGAGCTGCCTATGAATGCTCACACTGAGACAGAAAGACAGGGAGATGGACAGAAGACAGACAGAGGAATGTCTCGCAATAGAAGGGAGACAAATGATGAAGGCTCGGTCACGTAATGGTTCCCATTTTACAACAGAACTCGGAAAGCTTTTGATGCACATTGACATGCAGGAGGTTCCCTCATGCAAAAGAGCATTTCCACCGAATTACACTGATATTCACACATGGCTGCCAAACACAACAGTCACCACTGGAAACAGATCAAAACTGATAGCAGACAATATGGGAGTTTGTTCATTCTCATGGAGTCTGTCTAGGTCTTTGTTTGACTACCCTGGTTTCCCTCAACAGAAATAAAACATTTACTCACAACACTGAAAGTCCCTGAATATTAAAAAAAAAAAAACTGCCAGAAACGCTTCTCGACACTTTTATTAAGATAAGACATTTGGTATGCTATGACCGACGTTGGAGGCCAGCCATCCATTCAGAAACCTCTACTTGTTAACCAGCTGCTATCAGCTTGTTTTTTCTGGCGCTGTTTGCAACTTGTGCTAAGAAAGCCAAACTTGCAGTGAAGTGCTTTGTTAAGTAATCTTATGTGGTGAGCTGTGTTTTCACTGTGACAGGTTTGCAGCTTAACTAAACTTTAGTCTCTTTTTATAAAGATACACATCGCACCATCAGATCATCAAATCCATTTTACTATCATTCCAATGACAATTTCAGTTACTAATGAGAAAATGTTATCTAAATTAACATGGAATCTAAATTTACTGGTTGTGCAACTCTTAATGACAACAAATGCCAGCAAGCATTTATGATAACTGCCACTGAGTCTTTTGCATTGTTTTATCAAATTGGAGATGCTGTTTGGGTAGCTGTTGGTCAGCAATGGTTTTGGCCTTGTAACTTCTATGGATGTCAGGTTTCCACAATCATTCTTATCCTTAAATCATGAAAGCTGACATAAATTAAGTGAAATGAGACCTGCAGTACTTTAAATGTTGCTCTGAGGTTTTTTTTTCGGTGAGACCTTGATGCATTCCTGGAGTTTTGTTTGATTATGTCTTGAAGCTGTTTCATCTTTTCTCTGTGCTCATTGTGGTTTGCTGGAGTCTCAAAGCCTTGGGGATGGTTTGCAACCATTTCCAGACTGACAGATGTCAGTGACTTTCTTCTGCCTATGTTCTTGAATTTCTTTAGGTGATGGGTTGCTTTTGACAACTTGTAGCTGACTTTATGTTGGTAGAGAGGTTAGATTAAAGCAATTGTCTTATCTTGAGAATACGTCTGGTGGTAAAAGGTCTTGGTGTGGAAAGCGAAAGAGATCTAGGAAAAAAAAATAATCACAGTTTGTTATATAATTTTTTTATCATTTAAAGCATTTAAGTGTGTGAGACAACAAAGTAAAAAAACAAAACACACAGCTCTCCTTTAATGCCACAGCATAATTATTCACTGGAGCCTCTTTTCCTACTAAAAATAAACAACAACAAAAAAACCCTCACATAAAAACTCTGACACATTTTAACGCCTGGTTTTTGTCTGCAGTGAAAAATGGAACATTAATTCTGTCAAGCATTGAAAGTCTGTCATCTGGGGGTTTTCTCAGCTCCAACTCCATTTGGCAGGAATGCAAACTTGTTAGCCAAGCAGACATGCTAATTTTTGGTCAGAGGGTTCCAAGAAAAGATTCAAATGACTTTTTGAATGGTATTGTACTGTAGCTATACTTAGCTATGTATCGTTTGCTCAAACTCACATGCCTTAAGTCCTGCTATGTTAGAAACATTAATGTCTATGTTTATTACAGCATATCTCAGTTTCTTTAAGATGAAATAAACTAAATACAAATTCACCACTTTTCCAATAAATCAGCTGAAGCAAATAATCTGGGTTGACCATTGCCACCAAAGGGGATTGGTTCCATTCCTTGTGCTAAAGTAATTATCCTAACAGGTAGAAATGTTCAAGAAAAAATTAAATTTTTCATCAGCTCTAAATACAGTTGGATGGGGGAAAAACATTCCCCATAAAAAAGAGGAACTACACCCTCTGAAACCTGCACAAACTTAAATTCACAGTTGCTTTAAGAATTATAGATGTGTTATACAATTATTAGAATAAATACGGTAGAATAAGCTGTACTAAATAGTAAATGACCAGTCTGGTAAAAGAAAAACTAGTTCTGTGCTATTTGCTTCATAGAAAGGTTCTGGACTCCTAGTTTTTGAGAAACGATTGCTTCCTGGAGGCGTGTACCCTGCTGAAGTTTAAAACTTTACTCAATCACGAAAGTTTACCCATGATGCATGTAATGTGCCAATTCAATGCCGAGTCAATTAAGACTGCTGTTAATGTTAATTCAATATGTGGAAGCATGACCAATGAGGACTGAATGGCTTTGTTCACTTCCTCCATTGTCACTGCTAAAACTACAGGCAGACTACAATTCTAAAACAGCCCAGAAAAACAATGTCATCGCTCACAACTTTTTCCTCTGTTCGCTCATTAACAGGAGTAGGATTTCTACTGGAGGAATCCAACTAAATGGGAGAAAGCCCAGACTGTGCTGTGAAGTGAGATTTGAATCTAGTGGAATTACAATCCTTCATCCATTCATACATTGATGGGGGTCAGTGACATTGTTGCCACTGCTGACAGACTGAAATAAATGAAGCTGCCATTCAGTATGCAGGCCGTCTGACCGCCACCAGCGGACAAAGCATCCTATCCAAGGACACAACGACAAATTGACTGAGACAGACGGCGCTGGCCACCGTCAATAAAGTTACAGGACAGACCCCCTGCCTGACCTGAGCCACTGCCGCCCCACAGCAAAACTGTGTGACATCTGTTTGATGAGTTTTGGCTTACACTGTGGACATGACTGAGAGGTGGAGGAAGTTTAGGAGGTTATTTTTTAAAAGGAAAAACCTTTCATGAGGACTTTAGAGAAGTCAGCACAGGATGCTAAGAATTCTGGGGTGTTTGGGATTAAGTACTCAAAACATCACCAATAAGTTTCAGCACCACCGGTGCCCTTCATATCGCTGTCTTTAGAATCACTGGCATCACCTATGCCACTATCTGTGGGCCTGAAGTTAATGTACTATATTTATATTGCATTAAAGTGTCGAACCTACTGGAAAAGTTATACAAATTGCTGCTAAAAAGCCTTTACTCCTGCTATGCACATCCAGCATATTGTTCTGCAGAGCAAAGTTTCTGTTCAGGATATGCATGCATGCATGCTGGATTGCAAGAAAGAGACTAGACACTCAACAGGCTCTATTCATGATTATCATTCTTATTTAGTTATTTTATTTTATTTTTTTAAAGCAGAAAAAAGCCAGCTTTGGGAGAATGGTTTTAAACTCAGATGTTTGAGCCCGTTCCCCAGAATAGTCATGACAGCTGTTTCTTTTGTTAGTAATAATGTTATTACGACATAAGAATTATGGTCTAAACTGGGTAGTTTTAGCCCCCATTAGAACCTGACAGCTTGCACATGTAAAAATCCACTACTCCCTCTACAGTGTAGCAGAAAGCTGACAGGACATGACATTAACCATCCATAAACTATCGTCACCTCACTCCCACTGTTCATAGCTGTCCACAGTGGACCGAACTCTCTCAGGAAACTGGGAGAGTGTCCTTGCTTTTGGGCCTTCAGTGTTACTTTTCTATCCGATCTTTGTATCAGAATACAGCTAGACAGAGACGGAGCTAGGCCAAGTCCCTGTTCCTCACTCCTTTCTCAGGAAATATCTAAACGGATGTCATCACAAAGGCAACTCCTTCCTCCTTACCCTCCCATTATCTCCCATCTGCATGACTCTTTTCTAATGTGGGAAAACCCTCCATCTTTCACTTAAAACTAATCTGTATTTGTCTCCAGTTAGATGTGCTGTTTCTGTGAAGCAAATCGGGGTGTTTTAAATTGGTGCTACATCATTTCTTTTTTGGATCAGAACATATTTGTGTGTGTGCGTGTGTTTTCCTCTAGTGGTTCTACCAGAAGGTCAGACGGATATGTGGTTTCATGTTTAGTTTGGATCTAGTCTGACAGTGATTTGTTCAGCTTCTGCTATATCTCACATTGCTGTAATAAAATGAGATGTGAGCCACAAGGTCACGTTGTTACCCACTCTGTCTGTGCTTTGCCCTCTTCCCAACCAGCACATTTCTGGCTCTCAATTTTTTCTTAAAGATTTCAAACCTATATATTCATACATTTCATACATTGATTATCCTGCATTTTTCTCTCTCTTTGACTCCCTGTCCTTGTTTATATGTTTCCCCACTGATGCTTTCATGTGGTGGACTGAGGTTGATGTGAAACCCAGTGTTTGGCAGTGGGAGTAGTTGTGGCAGCTGCTCTTTTTATTCAAGTCTCTGATTCAGTTGTTGTGCAAAGCATGCACAGAAGTTGTAGAGTCACACGTTTGTTTTCTTTCAAATTTACACCAAGAAATGAGGCGGTGACTGGAGGTGGCCAATGTTCACGCCTGAACACACACCATATCTATCCTGCCAGGTTGCAGAAGCTAACTCTTCGGACAGGATACCGCTGATGAGTGATGACAAGTCCAATTTTATCATGAGGTGGTAAGAAATAAAGTCTTGGGGAAAAAATGTAAAAGGGTACTAAAATGGAAGTGAAGTTTTCTAAGATTTACTGAGGAATTGGGTCTGCCCAGTGGTAACATCTACTAGCATTGTTGCCTTGCAGCAAGGAGGTCCTAATTTGGATCCTGATTCATATAAAACTATTTTATGTGCTTAAAAGAGTTGTCAGCTGATACAAGTTTTACTCAAATAAATGATTAATTACCTCTGTGCTGTGTTTTGGGGCTAAACATAACTACATCACTCAGCAAGCAAAGTTAGATATGACAGAATGCATTAAGATGCAACTTCATTCCTCTTTATGTCTCTGCTGCACCTGAGCCCCCTGCTTCATCAGTACCAACTTTAACTATGTGCAGTTTAAATGGTTGAAGCATATAGCTTCAGTTTATATTAGGCTCAATGTAAAGAGGAAGACATAATTACCAAGGTTACAGTGAACAGTAAATATTTGCAAATAATGAAAAACAAATGCAAGAATCATGTACATGGAAGAGAAATGAAAAAACTTTTACTCCCTTTACTGGTTATATGAAAAAACCCCCCAATAATTTCCATCTCATCTATTTTAGGTAAACTGGTCGAACTGCTTCTGTGGCCAATGATTAATTTATCCAAACCACTAAAAAAAATACCTTTGTGATCCACCATGGAGTCTACAGAGAAGTTGATTATGAAAAATGAGCCTCAACAGGTTCTTTGAACCCTCCCACTAAACACAAGCAGCCAACAGGAGCAGACATTTCATATAGGACAATCTGTCAAGCTCTAATAAATACAAAACAAATAAAGTGAAAATGCAGCCTCACAGATATATTCCAAGACAAATCGCAAGAAGAGCTTTACATTGCCATCAGTGGAGCCACACATTTACTTGAACTACAAAACTAAGCGGGAATACATAGGCTCTATAAAACCAATGGTTTCAGATGGGTTTTTTACTGAAGGGGATTTCAATGGATTTTATGGTGTAAGAAGAGGTTGAAGGGTTATGGCTCAATAGGCCTCATATTTTCAAGGGCACTCTTGGAGATAAATAGGCCAGAACTGTACCTGAAAAGGAATTAAGAAATCAAAGTATTTTCTCCATTGCAAAAACATGACATGTTTGTGCTGGAACATATGTTGATTTGTTATACATCTCTATGTATTTTTGTCTTCCTTAATGATTGGGTGACTATCTCAGGATGTAAGTTCAATTCTCAACACGCGACATGGGAGTGCCTCCAATAGGTTGGACAAATATTAGCTGAGTTAATAACGAAGTGGATCAAAATGCTGTCCTGCTACTGCTTCAAGCACTCAGCATGCAGAGGTGAGTGAATCTTCATCACTACAGGCTTAGTTTCTGAATAGCCCAGCATGAGACTGAGGAAAGTCTGGTTTATACTAACTTATATTGCTTTTCCAAGACATCCAGGCTTGCCTGGACATCAAATTATCAGAAACATGGTTTTTGTTAAGCTATTTGTCTTTGTACATCATTGTAATGTATTGCAGATATGCAATGATATAAGAAAAGGATTAGTGAAGGTTGTACCAGGGTTTTAACAGCAGATTGTGAGAAGGAAACATAAGGCCCAACAACTGGCTTTATCTTGAATCAGATTTTTTCTGGTGCAAAGAAACATTTTTTTTTTTTTAATTGCAGAAAACCATTAGCCATGCTGTAACTCAGCAGCAAGGCAAATGGACATTCTGGCACAGGACTGATTAGGGTATAAATATTGCCTAAGTGTAATGATCACACAAATGCACTCAGCTAAGCACAACCATGACAAAATATTTATTATGGGCGGGTGGCATAAAATGTTTCGTTTTTTGGGCCATCTTTAACAGTCCATGTGAACTCTTTAGCCTAATTTGTACTTCGTGAGTCTTTCCAAACATTCGTAGTCCACCTACAAGTTAAACGCACAAAGAACCGAATAAATGTTCGAGTTAATGGAGCTTTCACGACAGATTGCAAAACATCATCTATAAATGACCCGGCCCACAACCCATAGAAACACAGTAACATCATAACTGTGCATCATAACTCAGTTATCATGTGTGTTCTCCGAACATGTGAGTCCTCAGTGCTTGTACTCTGTCACTGCTAAGAGGAAACATACTGAAGTTTATCTACATCTTCAACATGAAAAATCATAACAGAGGCAGAATTTGGTTCTGCGGTCGTCCTGATATGTCAAACACAGGCGGAACTAACAGCATTACCTCCTGGAGTTGCCGTACACTCGTTGCTTTACCGGAGCCATTGTTAACATCATTAGTTCAACCTGATTCTTTCCGCTGTAACCAGTCAAAATATCTGCAGTGACAAAGGCTGGTTGAAGTAATCTCATCTAAGACATGAAGTCACGGCGCCAGCCTGACTTCCTTGTAAGTTTGGCATAAACCCGAATCGTATGCAGCCAGAGTAAGAATTGAGCAGTATGCCGTCTTCAAAGATGCAAAGCTTATTTAATTGCAAAAAGAAATGCTATGATGTTATTTAAGCTACAGATTCAGTTATTGCAGCTTTATATCACTGTGAAGGATCATATTTTTTTTTATGAGAGCCTTTCAACATAGTTTTAATCTGACCTCTATAAAAAAAAAGTTGTTGATCTGCCACAACTGTTCATTGGTTGAAACTATAACATCGAAGTTGTTTTTATATGCTCCCTTATGGAGATGTTTCCATATTGTCAAAGAAGAGACCTGAGTTTATATCCAGTATCCTGAGCTTCCTTTTATGTAGCTAGCCATCCGGTTTACAGGAAAAAAGGATAAATCTTTGTCAAATCTGACCAAAGCACATGATTCCAGTTAAAGTTCCAGAACAGTTTAGCAAACTTATCCTTTTACTTATATGCCACCTCCCTTCCCATATTTATCTTGACAAGATGGCAAGATAAAAATGGGTCCTTATTCGAACTAGCAAGTGGCTAAAAGCAATTGGCTTCTGCGCCACTTCATAGTACAGTTATTTCAAAGCAATTAAAACTTAGGTGAAGTGCACATAAAAGTGTGGGTTTATATGTATACAAATTAAGAAAACCCCTATTGTTTTTAGCTGCGCTATTACATTGGTAAGCACCACTGTATATAAATAACGCATGCCAGCCAGTTCAGTCTTTTGTAACCATTTCTTCAAGCACTTTATAGAGATACTTTAATGTCTTAAATTAGGGTTTTAAGATGAGGTGATGAGAAGTAAGAGTCTTACTTACAAACAAATCATACACACCAGGAAGATGCAGATTGTTTTACATACGAAAGAAAAATATGCTGCAGTAGTGCAGCTAGCATAATAGTAAAATCATAGATTTGGGTTTTCGTTTGTTGTTGTTTTGAAAGACTTAAATATGAAGGCCAACAGCTGCTGAACAGGATCTCCGGAAGGCAGACTGGGTTCTGATGTTTCAGCAGCTGAAACAAAATCTAAAATGCTCCAACCACAAAACACAAGTAGAAGCTAAAAAAAGCCACAAGAGAAAAAGAAAGCATGCAGTATCCTACAGTTAAAAGGTGCGAAGATAGATGATGAAAGAGACATAATTTTTTGTTTTTTTTTATGATTTAGCAGCTAATCGCCATAATTACAAGACTCTAGCTGCTCATATATAAGGCAGAGCAACAAACCTCAGCAGCCAGAAATCTGCCCTTGACTGAATGCAGACTGAAGAGCTACAGTTGTATCTGAAGTTGACTCCACCTCTTATTAAAATGTGCTGCTTCACTACATAAAGCACCTAGTCTCTTATGCATGTAACAGGGTCCCTAACCTCAGGATCTGCTCATCTTTTGTCTCAAAAGTCACCTTCCCTGCTTGGACTGTGCTCACACCTGTTTCTAATTGGCTCTGATTATGAGGAGTAATGTTTTGCACCTGTGCCACTTGCACATACTCTGCCCTGCAGCCAATCAGAAATTGACGCTTGCAGAACCCAGACTATTAGGGCCGACCATGTTAAAGGACATCAGACATTAAAAAAAGCGAAGCCCTTCAGGGGAGGATTTTTGTTGAACAGTTACCCGAGCAGAACAGCTTGGATTTATTCTGCTGGCAAAAAAGGTACACGAGATGGGACAGATAAGTGTTTTGTCAGAAGGATGTGGCTGAAAACAGAAAACTCAGCTGATCTAGTATTCCACGGCCTAGAGTTCACCATTTTTTTCTCTCCATTCTCTGTGAATCATTTATGAGACGTGGATACGTGTGCATGTCTAAAGCAAACCCCCGACCGAGACCAACACAAACGCAGTCGTCACAGCGACCATCACAGGGCATTAACAAGTTTCTGACAGGACTCACTGTGGGATTTTCTGCTGCGAGGCACTCTCAGCAAACACTTCATCATCACACCCCCAAAAGAACATCACCCACCCAGATTGAAAAGGTACACATTGCTCATTTTTGAGGCAGGAAAAATTATCTGACCATTTTCCTCCTCCTCCTCCTCCTCCTCGCTCATCCCCCATCTTCCCCCTCAGGACAGGTTCAGGGTGAGGGCAAGGCAAAGTGGGGAGCGATGGAAGATGTGAAGTATGGAAGGAGGTGCAGCAACCGCTGTCCACTAATGAGGTGCCATGCTCCTGCTATAAACCACTGTGGACAGATATAGCCAGAGGACAGCTGCACAGTGAGCGTTGTTGGATTACATGAGTTGCTGGGTGAATTTGTGTGTTAGAAAAATCCGGCTCTCCACTAAGGGCAATGGCTAAGTTGTACATTGTTAAAGAGATAGCTGGAATTTGTGAAAGTAAGGACTTGTGGAGATGAATGGTTGGTATCGTAACCGCAGATGAGAGCAGAACCCAAACCAAAAGAATACATGGCATCTTAAAACTGTTTTATGCTCCTATTCATAGCCATGGGAAAATGTAAGACTACACTAAGGTAAGAGAGTAGCCAGCAGGGTCATGATTAATTTATCAGTAATTATTAGCATCTTGTCTGGAACACATGTGTCTGCTCAGAGTTATTGTGAGGTGATCCTCACAATAACCCAGAATTTAGTGGGTAGTATAATATAGTCCTTAAGTGGAAGCACACTTTGGGACCCTTCAGAATAAGCTGGAGAATAATTCTGACTGGACCTGTTGCACCTTTGAACACAATGAAAAGACGGCTTGCTTGATGCAATTGCCAAGAGACAGCATTTTTCCTTTTAAAGGAAAATGGCAGCAAAGTCTAGGTTTACAACGTTGGATCTATCTCTGCATAAAGAGTAATGGAGCAATGTCCTTTGGGCAGATGAGAGTAATAATGCAAACTGTTGAAAACCAAGCACACCAACTTCACAAACACATAATTTCTTCTCTAAAGCATGGAGATGGGGGAGTGATGGGTTGATCCTTTTTAGTCAATGAATTGAATATAAAAGTCTCTAAAACAAAGCATTTCAGAACATATTGTATAAGGCAGATGGGTCACCAACAGGACAATGATACCAAGCATACCAGGAGATCTTCAACAGGAGATCAAAATGTGATGCTGTGCAGAATGAATTTCTACAAACCTCAATTAAATGAAGCAATGTGGAAAAAACTTTGTCCTCAAAACTGTACACAGAAAATAAAATGTGCATAAACAATGTGTTATAAAAAAATATCCTGAACTCGTCAATAGGAAAAGGTTAAATAACTGACCTAAAAAAACAGACTAGTTTCTTTCCACCTTTTTGTGTTTGGAGGCTAAGAGAAGTGCTTAATGTTAGTTTTGGAAGTTTTTATCATCATCTTTCAACACAGTGATCCACAGCTGTTCCTTCACTGTTGAATCTTTGAGCAGTTGCCATTTTTGATTCCTGTTCATTTCTGGTTTTCTCAGTCTTAGAGTCACAAGTTAAAGAACTTTAAAAAATAACTGAGGCTGTCAGCACTTCATATCTGCAGCAAAGAACCCTGACAGATGTAGAAAAGATTACATTGTCCTCCAATAAAAGCAGAGTCTGCTTCGCACACAACAGACACATATGGCACCCACAATCCACAGCAGAAAAATTGGAAATGCAGAAACCATCTGGTTTGTGTCTGTTAACGTCTATTTGTCCTTATTTTTTTCCTGCTTTAGAATATCCGGTTTGACGACTTGTCAGATCCAGTGAAGGGATTTCCCAAAGTTTCAGTTAGATTCCACTGCACCATACCGGTTGAGCTGGTATTGTATAGCAATATACATCGTTTTTCTCACTAGTAATTTTGGTATTTTTGTATATTTGTAATGAAAATTCTTTTAATAAATATATTAAACCGAAGATAGGATAATGATTTCTAACTTGACATTAAGTCAAACAAGAAATAGTTCACCAAACATCTGCCTGCATTTCGTTCCCGGACTGGAATACTGCAGAAAACCTGAAGAGAAGAGTTCATTAGAAAGACTGGAAGATCTGGTGGGATCTGTCAAAGATCCCTCTGTAATCTTCAGCCTTGAGAAATTTTGCTCTCATGTCAAGAAAATGAGGTTGGTCGAATAGTTGGTAACAGACGTACCAAAAAAATGTTTGCCATGTAGATTTTTGCAAATTATCCGTTGATTTGAACTTATTTTAACGCTTTTAACACTTCTTTACCAGTGGTGCCAGGAAACGTGGCAGGCACTGCATGAATCTTAGAAAAGTTAGCCAATGAAAACACTGAAAAATCCCTCCTAAACATTTCCAATGGAGCAAACCTGGCTCAGAAATCATGTCCAATGCAGAGGAAGGGTCCTGATATTATTCTCCTGCTAACAGTGAACAGATGCCGAGACATACTTTCTACTCTTATGCTTTTGTTTCTTATCATATTTTGGCAAAATTGCCAACCAGTAGAACACAACTTGGAAGCGTCTGAAATGTGCTTGACGTGACTCGCTGCATGCCAGCGTGGCTCGGACATTTAATTTTAACAGGCCTGCGACTGATCAGCAGAGAGAAAAGGATCCCTGTCGACAATAATTCAGTAAGTAAAGCAAAGTCCAAGTGTAGATCATTCCACAGATGACTCCATTGAAGATGTTAGATGGTTAAAGTAAGGAATTCTTATGCTGTTCCAACAATTTGAAAGAAAGAAAAATGCAAAAGGGATTGTTTTGGGGTTTTTTTTTCATAAAAGGAGGAGATAATTGTGGATATTTTTCTTGAGAGAGTAGAAAAATGGATGAAATGCTAGTTGAGGGAGTATCTCAGCATGAAGAGGGTTGGTAATTTACAGCGTGTGGTCCTTTGCTCTGAACATAGGTATTAAAATCATTACCGCTGTGTGTTAGTGTAAGCTTTCCCCTGTGAGAGCCAAAGGGCTGAGTTTTATAGCTCTTTTATTTAGTAATCCACAGCGGTTTCAGCGAGGCCCAGTTTCCACTGCAGGCCTCCTTTTTCTGTCTGTGTTGCGTTTATCAAAGAAGCCTTTGTGTACTCAGTGCTGAGCCCATAATCCAGTTATCAATCCTGGCACAAGGGAACAATTACATAAAGTTAGTCCTGAAGGTCGACTCACAAATGAATAAATTCAGAGACAATAAAGATAACAACCAGATGAAAGGACGAAGGAAAGAATCACAGCTATTTGCTGTATGCGCAGCACAAAACGGTCTCCAATATGCACGCACATACCCAGACACCTTGTCCTCAGTTTAACAGCCCTGTAAAAATTCAAAAAATAAAATGCGATGAATTTAAAACTTCTATTGGGGGTGAGGGTGTCAGTGTGAGACGGCAGTCATCCCACATGAAATGCGGGCGAAAGGGGTGGAGGTGGGGTTGGAGGAAGGGGTGTGGCTCTGGGTATCTGGCATTCCACTGCAGTGTAAACACTAAGTCAATGTTGTATGTTTTATGTCAGGCCACAGAAATTCATTACATCTTATCACACATTTAGGTTTCGGGGTCAGCAGTGCCACGTCAACCCGCAGACACATTCCCTGTTTATTATTGTGCACTCGCATATTACTGCACTCCTACGTTTTCAGAACTCACTTCAGGGGCAAAGGCCCAGGCAGAAATTCAGTGCTATTACTAAATGGGCTCTTATGTGCATGACAAAGTTATTGCTGGCATTCATGAAGAGATAAAAGAGAGTGAGAGAGATGAAATAAAAGGAGAATCTTATGTTGCAAGGCCTCCCTTCTTCAGATGGGAACCTTCAAGAGCAGCAATTCTTCAAGTTTGTTCAAAGTGTCACATCCAGAGGTTAAAACAACCAGCTGCTTATTCTCACAGGTGGCTGGAAGTCCTTTTTTCATTAAAAATATTGCCTTGCTCATTTAGAAATGGGACTGCTTTGTTCAATAAAGTAATTACATTTTTGAAACTTTGACTAAAAGTCATCATAGAACCAGTGAGTTCATATTTTGGTAGCAGTCAAAGATTATTGACCTTTATGAAACTAAGAAGTCTGATGTTTACAGAAAATATCCTAAAGAGATATTCACTGATTGTGTAACTCTTACATTACCCCAAGTCCACTTTTCATTGGCTGACCACACCCTTATGATGACATCTCATCCAAAAGTAGTTTTAAAATCGTTCTTAAATATTTAGCATGTTTAAATATAGTTAGAGCAAAGTTGGAAAATGAGTTTTATCTCAGTGAGAAAATCATGAAATATCAGCAGCCAAAGATTGATTGATCCAACCTGCTTTGGATCAATCAAGCAGGTTTTGTAGGGCAGAGAGGACTGATCAACTTTTTTGAGATTTTTGATAAATCTCACTTTGCGTCTAAAGTAGGGAAATTGCAAACATCCAACACCTTTACCAAATCTTTCAGCTTATTATTGCAAGTTTTGGCAGGCTTAATGGCTGCTGGAGCAGAAACCACCTTATCTTCCAGCTGAGAGACATGGAGATGTCTGAGCCTTTTCTGATTCTATTATGATTCTACTGCCAAAATCTGATAGGACAAGGCTGGTTCTGAATCTTATCTTCAACATTTTCAACATAAAGTAAATATTAGAACTCAGAATTAAGCTGTAGGACATATTTATTACCGAATATTGGTGCAGCATTGACAAACATGGTTCAGTAGGGTTTGGTCACTTTCATGTCAGATGTCTCCAAAAGGTCTGTTCCCGTTCCATTCCACCTGTGTTTACAGGGAATTCTCTGAGGTGGAACAGGGATTTGGAATTCTGCACCTGAATTCAAACTAAGCAGGTCTCCATAACCTGCTGGGGTTTAAGGTTACAATAGCGGCTTTCTTTTTACTATGGAAAAATGATTGTTAAAAGAAGTAGACGACACCTGCTCTACATTATGCTTTTTTTCAGCTCCACTTTAAAGCGGAAATATTATGTCAAGAAAAAGAAAAAAAAACTCCCCTGTGCATATTGACTTTGTAAAATCACTGCTTTTGTGAAAAATGTTTTACAAAAGCACCTTTTTGGAGCGCCTAGATCTAGATTTATTTCATACAACTCAAAACTCCTGAGTTGGAGTCCAATTTTCCAGTCAGCCAATATCTATCCATCTAACTTCCACTCCAAATCATGCAAAAATATTTTGGACCTCAGAGTAGGAAGGCGGGATTATATTTGTGTGTCCTGCTCTGGCAGCTTAGGACTTTGGCAACAGTGGGTCTGGTTTCCTTGCAGTGTCAACGGCAGATTGTATCTACAAAGGACAAAGGGGGAAAAGCAGAAGAAAAGAGACTTCTTTTACTTTTGCTTTGTGTTGTAATGTTTTACAAATTTTAATTTATGAATCTTTTTGTGTTGTTGTTTGTCAAACAACAACAAAGTATACATCAAAGTATACAAGTAATACATGTCACACCCTTGATTTTGAAAATGAATGTGTCTTTTTACTTCATACTTATGCCCTATTTTGTTTTGGTTTCTCCACAGCTTAAAAATGATCTGAATCAAGAAAGATTTATACAAGAAAGCATTAGACGATTTGATAATTGTTTACTTGGCACGGCTCTTTACATGACATGCAGCCTTTTCAATGACGTTCAAAAAACATAAAGCAACAAAAAAAATCCATCAAAATGCATTCATGAGTGGATTGCCATTTAAGTGGGTGTAAGGTGGTTTGGTAATTTGTGCACAATCACACTTTTGAGAAGCAAAAAAGCGTGGAGGAGTGAGATCTTGAGAACAAAGGAGGGCAGATTCGATTTCCATTCCAGCATTCCAGACGTACCTGTCTGCTGCATCTCACTTTACCTCTCTGCACTGCTGGCCCACAAACACTGTGCTGCAGATAACATGTTCAAGGCTATACAGTAACAGATAAACAATCAATCCTCCCCTCCTCGTTTAGACATTAACATTAAATAATTAAATGCTTGAACTGCCTGAAATCTTGCTTTAGCACAACTGTATTTTTTGCCCTGCACTGACTTGATGATAGTCCTTGGAGCTTGGAAGTTGAAGGGAAGTATACTGTCCTGTGGCATCACACCTGGAAAATGAAGGATACACAATTACAGGTCAATTTGACTTAGTTACATACAGAGAGATCCAACAACCAAAGGGCCAGTGGGCAGGAAAAAGTAACAGATTTTCTGCAAAAAGGGACATCAGGAAAATAAACAAGGAAATAAAAGGAGGTGAAGGAAAGTGTGCAAAAGCAGCAGCCTTTTCTCACTGAGCTGAAAACTGAACCAACACACAGTTTCAGCTAATCAAAGCGACTGTTGTCTCAGAATATTAGAACTTTCTCTTGAATAATTAAGCAGTACACTCATTGGCTTCAACATTTTTACTGCCATTCATTTGATTATGACATATCCCAAACCAGGAGGAGAAAACATTTTGATTTAGAGTTGATCTCTGAACACTTTTCCACTCATCATCATTTAGTATCAGCCGGTTCCATATAATCTCTGGCCTGTGACTCGTCGTACTATTTGGAAATCAGACCTCAAAAACAGTCACGTTAATAGCAAGTGATCCACTATCAATTCAATAATACATATTAAATATTGAATATGAAAGTGAAGGAAGGCCATAATCAATCAAGACAAAAACAGAGTTTTCCTGCTGTTATCAGTATTAATATGAAGTTTGTGACCCATTTTCAACAATAACTAATGATGTTCTTCCTCAATTAGAAATGAAGTTCAAGGAAGTCTGCTCATTTTCCCAATATACAGGTTAACATTACTTATTAACTTCCACTAATAAGAGGAAAAATACGCACTGGAGATGCTGGTCAAGTGATGGTGACTTCTCCAAGATGGTTTAAACACGGCCACTGAATTTCTGGTTACGGCTCTGATTCCATCACCTCATGTTCATCATTGTTTTTTTGTTGTTGCTGTTTTTACACTATATGTGAGACATTCCCACATCGACATTCCCACTCTCTCACAAATGCACATTTTATTGATGGAAGTGCTTCTATAACTTCCCAGATATCATGTACGTGGACTAATGCTTTCTTTGTCTCTTGTTTTCTTGCGCACACAGCCAACTTTCTTGGCCTAGAACTACTTTTGCTCTTCTGTGGATAGAGACTCCCTTGTGTAAATGCGACTGAAGCAGATACCCTTGGCCCAGTTCATCCGAATAGCTCATCACATGAGCGTGTCAGAGTGGCAGCCACGTAGGCTGTTTCACATGCTGTTGAACTTTATTGACCGCATCATTCACTCTGCAGCAGGACAAAAAGCCTCGTGCATCAGAGTTGTGCAGTCACACTGCGGTGAATTCAAAGGAAATGAGCTTAGGACTTGTGCATGCCCTCCACTGGTACCGACTTCTTTGATGTATTTGTTTGCTGTTAATTAGGCATTATGTGTTTGTTCTCGGAACCAGTTGATGGAAAAAGCCGAGAGCTGGGCAGGGATCCGACGCTGCTACAGGAAAAGGGGAAAAAAGAGGGAAGATTTGTGTTAGCGCACGGAGCCCAGTTTGTGTGTAACTGTGCATTTGATGCGTTGCATTCTGCGGTTTTCAGCTCCACTGACTGATGTCCTTCCTGCGCTGCCTTGGAGGATTGATATCCCAGAGTCTGCCGGACTCAAGGCCAATCCCTTCCTGACCCTCCCTCGCTATAGCTCAAACTGTGCCCCCACCTCTCCCCCAACCTGCTTTGGCCTTTCCCAACCTAACCTGACGTTCCTCGGTGTGGCCTGACCAGGCACTGACTCTCCTTGGCTCGGAGACAATGGGGAGGCTGCACCTCGGGGAACAGCAGATATACGAGCCCAAACTGCTTTTTCATTAAGCTGACTGTCATTATGAAAAAGCTCTTTCTTATACCTTGCTTTCCTTCTCCGGCTGTCTCTCTCCTCCTCCACCTCTCTGGCTCGCTCATACTTTCATGTTCAAGGACAGAACAGCCGTTTACTGCTTAATGGTGGAGAGGAGCGGGGCTGAAATGAAGGTTTGTTCTTTTTTTTGTGTGCAGAAATATATGCGCTCTTGGGCTGTGGAGGTGGGGAGGCGAGCTTGTAGAGAAAGATGATGAGAAGGAGTCATTGTGAGGTGATAACCTGAGTGGTGGAGAGATTTAGTGTCTAAAGGAAACATGCTGCTTGGAGAAATGGAGCGGTGTGTATTTCAAGTGATTAGGCAGCGCTTGTTCCACTACAGAGGCAAACAGAGTGTGTATTGTGCAGAAGAGGAGAGTCTTCTGTCCATACCTGTTCTCGTTTGACAAATCTTTCTCGAGGACCAGCAAATTCATTCCTCTGTTTCTGTCTTGTAATGTTCAGAAGCATTTCACTTGATTCATTTTGCTCTATAAAGGTAATTTGTAAAAAAAAAATAATAATAATAAATAAAGCATTCACAGTCAAAGACAGCCAAAGGCATGTGCTTATTATCATATTTTATCATAACATCAAATCTATCATTGAGGATGTGAAAATTAAACCTACAAAAGTATTGTTAACTTTGTTTTTCTGTCAAAATGTTCTGTATAAAAGCTGTTTACTAAGATAACTAGATCTAAAACAGGTAAATTAAATGCTTCAGCTTCAACCTTTTTCCTTATTTCAATTTATGTTTCATGAGAGTTTGACTTCTCACACAGAATACCAGTGGTGGGTCAAGCGTTTGGTCTTTAGTGATTGAATCCAAATCAATGACATTACAATTAAACGAGCCACCAATACAATACAACAAATAAAATAGAACAAGGGCAGGTTCTCCTGCGGTCCTATTCAACCCTGGTATTAACGTCTGTATTGAGAGGTGGGATTTCGAGTATCCTGAGTGGAAACATGGATCCAGAACTCACAAACTCTGCTGTACGCAAATAAACACAGAGAACGCTGTTAGAAGATTTTTATACATAGTCATCATTATACAGCAGCAGGATGTTTATGAGGCGCGCAGAGAAATGGAGCGATTGAGAGGGCCTTGAGATTACACAGCACTGTTTAATCATCAATTAGCTAGTTAATAAGTAATTATAAGAGGCCTTCTACATATTGAGAGTAAATTCTATTGTTTTGGGGGATTCATTTGAAATGTTATTGAATTTTTTTTTATCATATCAGACATACGAAAGCAGATCCCAAACATACAGATGTATAGTGAGCTCTCTGTCTTATGATGGAAAACAAATGTAATGAACTGATGCCATATTTGATTTATTTTTACCTAGATGCTGTCTATCTTAGCAGTGAATACGGTCTACGGTCTGAGGCTTGTGGGGACTTTTCCAATTTCTCAGAGTCAGTCATGTAGCCATCATGCATCCAGCCACCAAAAATCCAAGAATTTCTTCAGATTTTCCCTGGAGTATGACAGATTTTTTATTCCATTCCAAACAAACAAACCTTTTCTTTAAACTGCTGACCAGAATTTTGCATGGTTCCACTTGTGCTTTGATGTTTAGCTATGGTAATGAGGTTCGTCTTTAGTTCCCTCAGCTGTTTCTCCATCAAGTTCAATTTGGGACTTTGGCCAGGTCATCTCAAACTGGTAATATTGCTTGCAGTCAGAAGAAACCAGATTTCCCTCTTTCCTCTGCAGAACTCTCTGTTCTAGGAAGGCATGAAGATTTCCCCCAGGACAGCGGCTGTTTTAAGGTGCTACTTTTGGGTCACAGACCAAAGGTTGCACTACAGACAGATTCAGACAGTTTTTACAGCCGTGTAATAACTCTGATAAAGGCATCACTTTCTTGATGAGGGCCATGTGCAATACACATGGAATATATAAAATGCCATTATTTTTCTCTGTTTTTTGGGAGAAATAGTAAGTAGTGCTATTTATGCACTACTTTCTTTATTCTGTACAATGTTTTTATACACAAAAACACAAATTAGTATTTCATATGACTGATAATTTAACTGTCTCTAAGTTATGCAGTCTTCTGCAAAGAAATGTTGGTTTTTGATACTCATAAATATCTACCATCAGAAGGTTGCTTGTGGTTATTTAGGTTTGATCTTAGCTTATGTTAAGTTATATTTTAAGAGCAAGCTGTTCCAAATGTGGATAAAAACCAAACAGAAATATGTGCAAAATATTTCAGGTAAAAATATCCAATTAGTTGAGCGCTTGTTGACCAATTAACATAATGCCGGAAAATACTTTACTACAGCTGACGATGAGCTGATACACATAATGCACATAAGCATGACATGGCTTATTTTTATTTACAGAATGGAAGGAATGGATAGGAAAGAAGGGGTGTACATGCAAACTCACAGTATGAAACTAAAAAGTAAAAAGAGAAACGCAGAAAACTCACGCTTCAAATGTTGTTAATGACTGGAATTCACCGATTTTCATCTTGATTGGCGGTAATTCATAATCAGTTGGTTTCACACTAAAAATTCTGATCTATTTATCATTTTGAATGTAGAGTTAAAATAAAGACAAACATTCTCCTGACAACATAAAACTTCCGTTTAAGTGATGCTCCCATTTTAATTGTTAAAAGAGGAGGCTGAATTCTGTGATATGTTTCACTTTTTTGTTCAAAGCTGGGAGGCTATAGAAAACTTTTTAACTACCATTACCTTTGCCTGGTAATCCCTTAAAGAGAAACGAGAAGCAGGCCCACGCTTTACCCCGAAATGGAAATCCTCGACAGAATTCTGATCAGCGCATCTCCAGAGATGTAATTATTGCTGCTGCAGCTGGAGGGTGATGAGTCTGACTAGAATGGGGCTTCCAATCAAATTCTGCTTAAGGCCTCATACAACCCTGGGCCGCCTCTGTTCCTCCCTGGCCCCGCATAAATCCACAAGACATGGAAAGCATACACTCCTTCTCGACGACTCTGAAACAGTTCAGGTGTATTGCGTTTTTATTTTCCTTCTGTCCCAAACAAAGCCCATAACTCAGTCTCCCGATCCCTTCAACATCGTAAAGGCGAGGTGAAAAGAATAAAAGGCGAGTGGCCGGTTTACGGCTCACGTAAATCCACCAGGTCATCAAAGCAGCACCGGCTGAACTGATGGCCTCAACAACTATTTCGTCCAACTTCAAATAAGATTAGATTTCAGCCCTCTTGAAAAAGTTATCAAGGAGGCCCACAGGAGCATTATTCCTCAAAGGCAGCTTACAAATCCAAATTAAATGGGGGGGAAAAAAATAAATTACCAGTCAGTGGAAAAAATGAGAACAGCGTTTTATCATCTTAATTCCATCTCCTCTTTTTCTTCATCCCTTCATCTAAGCACTTCCTCGGCTAACTAGCGGTGCTGAGCGACCAGAAGTGCTGAGAATGTGCTCTGCTGACGAGCCCAGCAACTGTATTTATGGCTCTTTCAGAGGTTCTTTATGAATTATGCATGAGGTCTCACTGCGGTCCACAACGGTGCTGGATGTAAATCGATAGACGTTCACTTCAACTGACACAAATGATACCTCCGATGAGCAGCTCCTCCATTCACTGTCTCTGAATGCAGCTCTATGTTTTACACCTAGACCCAGAATAATCCTGCTTACTGACACAACTTTTCTCGCACTCAGAAAAATACATAAGCAAAACACAGGATTTGGTTAGTTTTGATGAATCTGTTCATGAAAGGGATGAACAAATGAAAAAGGTCAATCTTCGCATTAACAGGAGACGATGTTTTCTTGTCGAAACTATGAAAATGGAAAAATGTAAATCTTGTCCTTTTTGTTTGCTACATCCTTTTAATAATAAAATGTAACAAAAAAGGGATATTTTTTTGTAAATTTCAAAGATTTTGCAGTGCAGTGGTGTAGTGTATTGTGTACATTTCAAGCCATACCGAGATGTTTTTTTGTAAAGTAGAAAAAAATCAAGTCTCGCTTCCCCAGGCTGTTTGAAAATATTGAATGTCTGTGCAAAAATTGACTCTCAAGCAATAAGTTTAGTCATCTGCATGAAGAAAAACTACCTCCACAATTTATTTTGCTTGTTGGGACTGTATTATCTGAGCAGACTATAAATTTGTACTGTTAGATGAATATAACATTCTTCATTATTTTCTTGCTGGAGTTTGGTTGTGCATAATTATATTAAGCCTTGAAAACCAATTGTTTTAGGAAGTAGATTTCAAGAATATTACTCAAATTTTGTTTCTCATAGTAACACAAATTTATCATAAATTTGTAAATGTTTGTACTTCCCACTTTCTTCCATCTTATCTTCATTTCACTTGATTTAAGTTGCATGGGTTTCATAAAGTACATTTAAACTAGCATAAATGCCTTCTTACTCTGATAGTCATCCCTGGGATTTCTCGACTCCCAGTTGGAATGCAGTCAGATTTCTTTTGGTCCTGCCTATAGAAACTTCCTTTCCATTCTCCATGACCGGGGCAGTTTTCCTGGTTGTCAAATGCAGGTATTCAAATCTAGCAGGCACCTTGGTTAGAGGTCAGAGAGGTTGCGACCTGCTAGAAAACACCAGAGGAAGAGCGTATCTGAAGGTTCAGCGCTTCAAACCAGCCGTCAGCCCACAAAGCCACAGTTTGCTTTCTCAGGGTTAGACTTCCAAAGTCATGTTTTATTTTTCACATTTTATTGTTCTTGTGGTTTGTGTTCTTTATTTGTCTTTCCTTGGATGATTTTAAAGTCGTTGCTTTTAAAGCTGTCGGGTATTTTTTGCTCTTTTGCAGACATTAAAACTTTTTAAAGCCTTCTTCGAGAGCGCTCACAGAGGCAAGTTGTTTTAATCCACCAGGCCTTGCCTCTCAACTTCCCAAATGTCGCCACAAGAGCTGGCCATAATTCATCACACACACACACACACTCTAGGAGTCACACAGCGCCCGTTCTTCTCCAACCTTTCTTTGGTGAGTTGCCGGTGCCGTATCACATTAAAGGTCAGCTGCTGACTTTCCATTTTAGCTTTGCCTGGTGCTGGTAGCATACTGCGACCTGAGTGAATTGAAGGATTGTCTGTCACACCTCCTGCTTGATTTACTCTGATGGCTTCAGTAAGTGTGCATGCTGAAGGAACTCCTACTTTTACTTGAAATGGTTTTTTTTTCTCAACTTTGTAAGTTTTGCACTGACTGCACTCAGTCCTTCTCTAAAGTATTAGCACCTCTTTTGTCACATTACAACAAAAAAAAACTTCAACCTATTTCACTGTAATATTATGAAAAACACCAACACAAACTTTTAATTCTGGAGTGGGATAAAAGCGATTCTTTTCACAAATCTGTAAGTTTAAATTCATTCATTTTGAGTTGATACTTCGTAGGTCCACTGCTACTGTTGCACTTCTAAGGATTTTGGGGTATATCTCTAAAAACTGTCCTCTGTTTTAAACATTCTTCAGCTGTCTACGTTATTTTTTAAGTTTCATCATTAAGTTTAATTTCATTGGTTGTGTCTGAAAGCTTCTACAACAAGGTTTTTCTTTTAGGCTTGCTCTGTATTTATCTCCATCTACTTTAGTGTTAAAACTATCCAGGGTTTTCTCTGGTCTGTTTCGTACAAACAGTTGTTTTTGTACTGAGATTAAATTAGACAGAGGTGTAATGTATTTATTCATTGTGATTGTATTTACTTGCTATGTTTTTTTTAAGATAATCATTAAAGCTGGGTTTTTTTTTTATTTAGGGGTAACAGAGTGACTTCAAATTTTATTTGCACCAAATTTGGTGACTTGTGTACCTTTTTCCTGACACGTTGCAATGAAGCACTACTGATCTGTCACGTAAATGCAAATAACATGTACTGTGATGTACAAGTTAATTGTGTATAAGTTCTTTCTAATTAGTTTCATTTTAACAGTTTGATAACCTATGATTGTCTTTCAGTGCTATTTTCAAACCCACACAGACCTTTTTCAGGGGTAAAATCTTGTACTATCTGTTGAACCAGAGGCTTTTGTGCCCCTCAGCAAGACCTGGAAAAAAAGTGATACGTCTATTTTAAAATGAACTGGATTCTTGAAGTTTCCTTCAGTCTTTCTCCCTTTAGTCTCTTTTTTTCCCCCCGTGGATACGTTAATCTCCTCTCAAACTACCCCCGCAGACACTTCATTTAGGCTAGAGATAGAATAAGGAGAAGCAGGGGCGGCGATGAGAGAATCCAGGGATGTCTGTGAGAAAAACTGATGCTGTTTTAAAAAAATACATCCGATCTCTCACGTCCGTATGGGTTTACAGCGTGTATCTTCCTTGAGAAAATTCCTGCTTAATTCCAGTCAAACGTTTTTCAAACAAATCTTTGAGGCTGGAAAATTGAAGCGCTTGGTGAAGAAGCACGTCATCTTTTGAATGAAGTGCAAACCTGAAAACCAACAGAACGTCTGTCACTGGGTTGGATCTGTCTCTCAGCTCCACAGGAGTCCTGACTTCAAACAAAGCAGAGTGGAAAAATTAAAAATATTTCACAATACACAATTCTTTCTAAGCGTGTCTTATCTTTGTGTTGTCACTAACATGTGCTGCAGGAACACATTGTGTAAGGAACGATCCAAAAAGTCGACTGTCTTTATCCAGTTGGTTTTGGACACGTCTTTGTCCACATCCGGCGAAAGTAAAACAGCAACTGAGACATTGTTTTCAAGTCTGAGGACATTAGGTTTTTCCATCACTTTGTCTCTCCTGCACACAGTACACACTTCTTTAACCCAATATCTAGTTTCTACAAGGGCTTTAAGGGCAAACTTAGCCTTCATATTTCACCGCTGAGCTGCTTCCTTCATTATGGTAATATCACAAATCCTCACGAGACAGAGCGTGGCTGTTGGACGACAAGGAAATTTAAGTTATTGGACCTATGTGGTTTGTTAGGAAAGGTTTCTTGACCCAATTTAATTGCCGTTTAATGAGAGGAAAGACTGGTTTCCATGGTGAATGTCTAACCTTAAGTTCCCTAGATGGATCCATTGACCTGCGCTAATGATAGCAAAAATATACCAATTATAGTTATAAATGGGTACAGGATACAGAGCTGAGTGGAAAATAAAGGTTAGCGACCTGATCCAAAATTTAAATCTCTGGAGAATGGTGCATTTCAGTGGGTTTCATGCTGCATTACTGTCACTTGGAATGATGAGTGACTTTAAATGTGCAGGTACATTAAAGCTTGTTTCCTTTTGACTCTTCTTCTTGTTTTAGCTAATCCTTGTTTACATTTTGGCTTTTATAGCTACTAAATGGACAGTTCGATTAGTGTCAGGGGTTCAAAAAGAGCTAGCAGTCTAACCAGTGAAACCAAAGCATGATCTATTTCATCCAGTTAGCCTTCCAGTAATCTTATTATGATACAAGCCTGTCTCCATCGGGACCTGCTCTGTTGTCTTACATTGAAAAAAAAAAAAAAGTCCTAAATGTAACAATTTCTCCAACATGTACGGTTAAAGTACATTTTGTGTTTGTAGGCCAAAGAGAACTGAAGAAGAATCTCAAAAATCGAGCTTATATATTGCAGGCCAGATGTTTACAATCACTGGAAATGGGCATGAATCTCATTTTGATTTTGGGCTTTATCAAATAAAGCATTTCAAATTCCAGGGCGGACTGTACAACAAATAGTTTCAATAATTTTTAATTTGGTGCATGCGGTTTTAATAAGTAATTTTTAATTTCTGTTAGGATAAAGATTAGGGCTACCCTAGAATTGATTTTGGTTGCAGCTCAACCAAACTCTTCATCGGTCTTCAGACATAACTCTTTCTGGGTTTTTGTCAACTCTTTCTGACAAAGCTAGTGATGTTAATTTAAAACTTTAATTATTACCCTGCTTTATGCTTTATGCTTTTGGAAAGCATAAAGCTTTCCAAAAGTAATAATTAACTTGGAACACTAAGGTCCAATTAACCAGATAATACTTAATGTGCATCTGTATTTCTGCCTGTATGTACATATTATTCTTATCCTGTGGGGATTATAGAAAGTCCATAATCTGAACTGCAATGTTGTAATTGTTTGTAAGACTCACTGAATATGTTTCCTGTATCATTCCACCCAGCAAAAATAACACCTAAATCAATAAAACAAAGTGTATGCAAACTTCTGATTTTCGCTTCGCTCACAGAAATGCAACAACTCTCACCTTCTCTACACGATTTTCCAAACTACTTAAAAGGTCTTGCTATTTTAAACTTTTATAGCCACAAGCACATTTTCTCACAAAAGTACACAAACACTGCGCCTCTTTCCAGCACATTTATTTGTACGAAGTCTCCTGGGCTGATAACACACACACCCAAGCACACGCACACATACCAACACAGACAGGCCGCAGCCCACTGGCCGGCCAGCCTTAGTTGTTTTAGGACTCAGGAGTCTAGTTAGCTAAAGCTAGCATCAATCATTTAGCTGGTGGAGAGCTGCTCAGTCGATGGGGTCGTCTGTGGGTGAGGAACTCAGCCCAGCTCCACCATTCCTCACACCAAGGGGGGCTTCGGGAGCCAGGACTGTGGGGGCCCGAGTTCAGAGAGCGGATGATGTCTTAAATATGACGCTAGTTCACTGAGACTAGAGGAGAGAAAATGTTTCAACAAATATGCAAGCAAATAACAGCCTCGCTTACTAGAAGTTCTCACTGCATGCTCATTATTCACAACTCATTTTAACTGTGTGAAGAACACGAGCTCTTATTTATAGTGTCTGAAAAACATACGTCTTCCTCACATCCCCATATGCGATCTCTGGTTCGGCTGATCTGTCTTAATTTAGCGAGGCTTTAATGTTCTACCTGCTTTTGACCTTTTTTGGGATCACTGAGGGACTTCAGCCACTCCCAGCATGCAAGTAACTCTTTGGTTCTCCACACTGTACTTTCAGGCGATATGGGAATTAATGCATTACAACTTGTTCTGGGCTGGGAAAGCAGTTTGAGTGTTGAGAACAAAAACGCAAACTGTATAAAAATGCTGAACCACCTTTTATTTCTCTCTGTTTTAAAGAGGCCATTATGCCACTTTTTCTTTAGGAAGATAATTCCCAAAGTGTTTTTTTTTTTCTGGCTAAAATCTTGATGTATGCATGAACTAAAAGAATGATGTAAGAACTTGTGGTTGTATGACTCCATAGAATAATGTCTACCAGCTGTGGGATGATTAAAGTTCTTTTGGTTTGATCATATTTGGTCATATTTTTGTAACAGCAGGGGTGTCATACAAAGTTTTCAGAAACGATTCTGTGAAAATTAAGTATTTTTATTTATATATTATTAGGAAAAATCAACTGATATTCAATTGTTTAATTAATGAGTAGGTACAAAATGGAAATACGCAGTGGGGAACGGGCAAATTGACCTGGAAACCTTAGTTCATTTTCATTGGTCTTTGTTGATTTGCTTTGTTTAATCTTGTATCTTAAACGGCTCAATCTTTTATGTCGTTGCTTGAACACCAGTATTGCAGTCTCCAAAACTTTTGCATAGCTCTTAACCCCTGCTATAATTTGTACCCCCATTTTGTATCAAAGCATTGGCACTTTGTTCTTTACAACTTAAAATAATTCAAATTTTATGGCATATTGTTTTCAGAGGATTTTTATTACAATTGATTCAATAAACCATATTCTATTATTTTGGTTCTGATCCTAGTATTGCTCAGCCAACTCTTAAGAAATACAACTGATATTACCTCAAATATGACCACTGATCAAAACAAAATAAGTCTGAGCAACTTGATGCTGGCACATATTTACTGTAACAGTTTACTTAAAATAGATTAGAAGAAAATCACTTTACATTGTTAGTTGCCAAAGCAGGTATAAAATTCCCCAAGGTTAGTATGGTATTATGTGATTAGAATCTCCCCCTGTAACTGTCAAAAACCTCATAAAACAATTTAAGCTCAATTTGCTGAAGGTCCAAAATGACCAGTACTCAAACAATATTTCTTTAGTCTGTCAAATTCTTATGACTTGCAAATTTTAACTGAAGAATTTTGCACTATGTTTTTGGATAGCTTCATGGAATCACTATGATCCTGTAATATAATGTGGTCATAAAAAGTCTGTAATATGTTCAGTGTTTTATGACCCAATAAAACCAAAGCAAACCCTGAGTCTGGATGGTATTTGTTTTGGCCAACGAGTTGAAGTTGTAATCCATTTGAAATGTGAAATGTAAAACCACATTATCTTTCTTTATAAACCCTCATATCTCATTTTAGCAAACAACTCTGAGACATGGAGGAATACTTTTGTTGAAAGGCGCTAAGCTTTGACATACTGCACTTTTCCAGTTTTGATCTTATCTCACAATGTTGTACTACAATCCCCCCCGTATGGCCGCTATTTTAATTCCTTTCTCCAACCTGCTGAAAAATGGGGATTAAAATTGTAAAGAATGAGCCTTAGCTGGGTGTGCGTGTGTGTGGCTTTATATTTGATACACTGTAAGGACCATTTTCCTAACGAATAGTACATTGACCCACTGCATCTTGTAGGGTCAAACCCCAGACCCTGTAAGAAGTGCGGTGTTTTAGTTAGGCAAAAATTAATGGAAGTCCTTGTGGAGATAGAGAGACATACTTTTATGCGTGTGTGTGTGTATGCATAGGAGCACACCTGTGAGCTCTGATGTAAATCTGATTGCTGTCATCAGTCCAAAGGCCAAAGCCGTGGCGAACAGAGAAAATCCCTGAGCCTGACTCTCGATGGTATTACCCAGCTTTTTGTCTCCTTTTATCTACACTCCTTTTTCTCACCAGATATCAAACCAGGGGATGATGGATAGCTGTTATGTCACAATGTGTCTTTTTTCCCCCCTCAATGTCGTTCACCCAATCATTTTCTCATATTACTTTTCAGTGTCAACTTTCTAAATTAAATAAAGAAAAAAAAAGTCTTTCGCGGCAAAAGATTTGAACTGAATAACTTGACTTTCTCAAAAGCTCTCCAATAGTTATTTTTTTACTTCTATTTTTCAATTTTCTGCCTTTGTCTTTTTATATATACATAGCTGTCTGTCCATTTCAGTCTTTCAGATAGTTCTCACAGTGATAACAAGGTTTCTGCTGGAGCTGATAGCCTGCTGAACCTTGATCAGGCTCCCATCCAGACCCTGTGGAGGGGGTCAGGAGAAAGAGGGGAGTAAGGGCTGGCTTGATTAACCTTCTCCTTTCTTGCAAGAATAGAGGCAAAATTCTCGTAACCCTTAACACTCTGAGATCTGGTGGAATGAAAACGGGTTTTGCTTTTGAGATTAGCATGTTTGCTTGTGCTGATTTGGTTCTGTTCAGCGTGCGTATGCGCTTTGAGAAAAGTCAAAGGTTAGTCTATCAGGTGGGACCAGCAGTGTGGCCAGTTGTTCAGGATAAGAAGATCGAGTGGTCAAGTAGGCGTCCTTCGGTTGGGTTCATTTGGCAACAGGCCACCCAGCAGCTCCCGTTAGCCTAGAGGAGAGATTAGTGTGTTTAGGTTGATAAAGCTCCACGTTCTCCCTGGAGACCCACAATCAGACAGGATCCTGATTCTGGAGAGACAGAAGGTTTTCTACACAAAGCAAGTGGTGACAGTTACAGAATCTGCTCACCCCAAGGCTCTTCTTGCTCTTGATTTGGTGTCTGTTGACTTAAATCAACTCTAACTCCTTGGTTGTCCAGGTTTGCTGCAAGTATTAATTTGAAAAATAATAAAATATTTTCTGTAAGCACTGATGACAATGATGCATATTATCAATCTAAAAATAATTTAGCGTCACTGTTTTTACTGTGTTTTAGGTGCTGGCTGGTATGAGATTATCATTCTATGACAATCTCATCTTTATGCAAATATAAATTTCCAGTATTTACATAGAAAACTGAAAATGAACACTTCTTTTTCCCCTTTTTTTTTATCAGAAAAAATATCAAAACATTTTAAGATCTGGATCATTACATCCAGCGTACGAGATGACACAAAACAATGCTGTGTTTATGAGGATGAGATTTCAGAAATTGGAATAACTACTTGAATAATTTGCCCCAGCAGACTAAATGGATTTAACCATTCCATTAAAATTGTAAAGTGCTGAAATTAACTACCTTTGCATCACTCTTTTGTGATGTTTTTACTGTATAGTAGTTCAAGAAATCAAATCTGATATACGCTGAGTCCAGACAGTTCAGGCAGTGATAGAGCTAAACTAGCCCCAAATCAATATTCTGAAGCATTTTACAAGTCAAGTTATTTTTTGGTTGTTTGCAATTTTCTTTCACCGTTTTATTTTTCAAATGAACATCACATCAACTTTTTTTTTCTCCTCAAAAAAACCCCAAACATATTATCTCTTTCTTTGAGAAAAGACACTTTTTGTGATTAACACCGGGGGGCTGGATTAGAGATTTTAATATTGGATGGATTTAAGGATGCACTCAGTAATGACAACACAAAAGACAAAATAAGTGTGAAGGGTTGTGCCCATTGTGCGTGGCTTAGAGGTCCAACAGAGAGGGTTTTATCTGAACTCAGGAAATTTAATTATGAAACAAAAGTGACCTAGTCAAAAAGATTGAAGTGACAGTCTTGAGAGGCAGGAGGTAAGCCTGTTTTCAGGGCAAGCACTTCACCTTACGGTTTCTTAATTAAATTGTCTGACAAAACCATTGAGCTTCCTAGCAGTGTGGGTGTAATCGGGTTTGATTGTTTGCTTTCACTTGACGATGGAGTCCGACCCCTAAAAAGAAACTAATTTAGGGGGACCTGCAATAACTCTTTGCATTAAAGTTTAGTGCTCAAGACAAAGGTGTCTTTAGGGCTAAACATGATTTTATAGTTCCTTCCACCACATTGCTGGTATGGTGTGGTCATTTTATGAACTGCAGTGTCATTTTTGTTCTAAGCACACCTTTTAGAGTAATAACCAAAAGGTTTCACTTTGGTTTAATCAGAGCATGCATATTTTCCTACTTGAGTTTAGGAGACTTTAATTGCCTTTTGGAAGTCTCTCAAATGAGTTTTCTTTTGCCCTTTTCTCAATTTTGAAAGTAGGATAAGTTCTTGATAATGTCATGGGAAGTCATGGATATTTTTTTGTACTCTTCTACTAACCTTTTAACAGTGAGAGCTCTCTGATGATTTGGAAACTCTCTGTGGTCGGTAATTTGAGATACAAGTAGGAAAATGTGAGGAAGAGTAAATGGTGAAGCAAAACTTCAACTACTCAGAAGTAGTTGGAGTGATGAAAGGCGTGTACTGCCTGGTAGTAAACACAGGTTTGTAGCCAGATTCCACACCTATGCAGCCATAGTATTTTAGTTTGTTACTTTTTATTTTTGCTCCAAAAATATGTCAATATTTTTCCCAGTTAGGCTTTACAGCTTGCGGGTTGCATTACAAATCAAAAAGTTTAGAAAAAAATCGTATTTTCTTTTTTTCATACGTAACAAATTTTACTTTACAGAGGTGTGTACACCCAAACTACATCATTTTGCTGTAATTATGTCCACTGTCTACTGAGAAGACAGGAAAAACGAAAAATCTGAAAGAAAGGATAAAGTTCAGATTTGCATTATTGTGATTCCTTGAGAAATGTTATCAAATGGAGAAAACAGATAATTTATCAATGATCAAGTCTTGTTGTTTTCTACTACTGCTCATGATCTGGTCAGCAATTTTTATAACCTGCTGTGTGTGCTGTGTGTATAACCTGCAGCGCCCCAGTGAATGAGAGTGTTATTATCAGCACTAGTGTGGACAATGAGCTTTGGGCTGCACAAGGACATCCTGTGAGAGTCCTGGTGATCCGCAGTGGATGGCTACAGGTAGGCGTAAAATACAATTGCAAAATCCTTTGTGAGTTATTTTCTATAATTGCTTTATTATTTATCACAATTCTTCTGAAAAAATTTGAATTTGAAGAACTAGATTAACCAAGAAAGCTGCATAAATGATGAAACCTGCAAAGAGTAACAACTGGTTACTGTTTGCAAAAAAAAGTACATTTAGTTCAACCTTAGTTTAAAGGTAAGATACCGGTCAGTGAATTATGTCCCTAGAGTGTCCTTATGAGGATGTGAAAATGAAATTGTAACCTCAGGCTGCAGGCCTCCTTCGAACAGAATTCGTAACAGAATTCTGGCATGGCGTAGAAATGACAGACGCTCTGGGTTTAAGATGATCAGATGCTGTAATGAGTGGAATTGCTGGCAAAAACGTCTTAGACTGCATGCCTCTGGACTGCATTTCTAATCAGTCAGCATTTCATTCAGAGCCTCACTGTGTTTGGGGCTGAGTATGAGTTTTAGTAGTGACAAACAAACCTAATAAAAAGAGAGATCTAGTTAAAACTTAAATGGTATATCAGAGTTTTTACCATAAATTCAAAGCCTCTTTAATAAGTCTATTGTCTATTATGATGGGTTTGTTTTCCTCACCATCTGTGTTTTATACTTACTGTCTGAATGAGGTTTTGGATGATACTGTTTGTGTGAGGAAAAAAGCAACATGCCAGCTGACTCACAGCCACCTAAATTTTTCTTCTTTTTTCCAAGTATTGCAGCTAGCCAGGTTGTCCTGCACTTCTAAAATCGTGGCATCTGGATTGTTTTATCTTGCTCTTTCCGTTCTGGCATTTAAAAATGCACTTATCACCTTTCTTTGTGTAACTTATCCTTATTTGGTTCTCTTAGCACATTTAACACATTTTAACTTTTTCTTTAATGACATTCTTCTCTCCAAAATAGCATAAGCTCAATCAAAAATGTGTAAACCTCAACTTTTACAACTTTTTGATTTTATTCAGGACTTTGGGCTATTCCAACATATGAAGATGATTGGATTTAATCAGTTTATTGCCACTTTGGCTGTATTATTTGGGTTGTTGTCCTGTTGGAAGGCAAAACCCTACCCCAGTCTTGAGGGGTTTTTTTAGTCTCTAATGGGTTTTCTTCCAGAATTATCCTTATTTAGCTCCAAGCATATTTCCACAATATCCTTACAGATTACATGTCCCTGCGGAAGAAAAGCCTCCCCATAGCTGCCATCAACATGTTACACTGCTGAGATGTTGTGTTCAGGGCCTTGTGGAGTCTTGTAGAGTCAGTTTCTCCAGAAGGCAATTGGACAATCTGGATTTTCTTTAGGGATTTTAGAATAAAGGGGACTGAAATCCTTTCCCAGATTTTCATTTTAAGTCACCTTTGACAACCTTATGACATTTCCCTTTCACATAAGAGTTGTGTACTTTTTGTGTTGGTCTAACACAGGGATCAGAAACCTTTAAAATCCTTGGAGTCATTTTAACGTTTGGTTCAGATAAAAATCTGGTTACAGCCACAAAACCAACATGAGTCTTTAAAACAAAAATAATTTATAGCTGTAATACACACTATAAGTAATATTTTAAGTCTTTTAAATTGTAGCAAGCTGTTTTATTTTAGTTTTTAGGTTTAATACATTTTCCTGTGTGGAACATTCAATTTCTGTGGAAAATTAAGAGAAATAAATCACAACCCCCCGCCCCCATTATTTCTGTCATTCTATGTGAAAATATTATGCATACATACTTTTGAATAAAAAAGAAAGATTTTTGTAATTGTGTGGAAACTTGATATGGACACATGGAACACTCTTTAGAATAACATTAAGTAACTTTTCAGCTATAAATTTAATCATTTGCAATTTATCAAAATAAAAAAGGGTTTTTCTCAGACAGAGGAAATTAATCAATCTCAGCCCGGCCAATCATCTGTTTTACATCCATGATAAGCTTGCCAGCAGTCTGCAGCAGAGGCATACTTTTCTTCTCAGGCAGATAGCCGTCTTCCTCTACAACCTTCAGGGTTGTAGAGGAACAGAGGAAGACTGTAATGGTTGTTAAAGCCTTTTCACTGCTGATGTTGTAGAATGTGAGAAAAAAAATCCACACAATTTGGCTCAAGATTTACAAGAGCTCTATTTCTAAAACCATCCTTTCCTTCTCACCTCAAATTATCGTTGCTGCAAACTTAATTAAAGAGTCAAGACAATGAGAGTTTTATAGCTGCTGGAAATGAGACCAAGAAGATGTTGTCCTAATTACACACAAACACACGTTCTTTGTCAAGTGGCTAATGGCACAAGCAACAGCCTAAAGGCCTGACACAAGTCAAGGACCAATCTTTGAGACTTCCAGAGTTATATTATCTGCTGATCATGTGCCGTGAGCCTCAAATACCAACAGAGCGACCATTTCTATCATTCTGAGAATCTGTGCTTCCCTTTTCAGTTAAGTCAGGTAAGTGTGAGAAATATAAAACAAAACAGATTGCTTGATGTGCTATTTTAACCCTTTTCCCTCTTACTAAATAGATTAATGTGATTCAGTGAAATATGGAGACAGGCTGGTGACTGGCTGAATGTTTAGCCTACTTGAGCAGAACTGGTCATTTGGATAGTCTTCAATGTGGACAATTTTACAGAGAAAAGAAGACTCAAATTCGGGTAATCTAGTGAGTCCCGCCTGATCTAACCAAATGATCAGCCAACTTAACCTCAGTATCCCAAAAATTAAAACATTTGCAGATGTTGTATGACTGGAAGCCAGTGACGTGCAGTCAGGGGAGGCAAAATAATATAAAATGATAAAATAATTTATATTGTTACTTTCACCCTGTGGTTTGTACTATAAAGTAGCTATTTTTCATTTAGCTTCACCAATTCTGATTATTTTCTTCTTCAAAATTGCAGAATTTTCGCATTTTCCCATTCAAATGCTCGGAAGCGAAGCTGCTGAGGCAGCAGCGAGCTGAGCCTCACCTGGGATTGACCAACCTCTCTAACTGCACTGGCTGCCATTCTATGAGAGCATGCTCCTCCTGTCTGTTGTACGCCGCCAATTAAATGGCTAAAAAAAACATTTAATGTATGAACTGATTTTCCATAATTTAGCTTATGTATATAATGTACATTGTTTTTTGTCACCAACTGTGTGTGTAACGTGATTCGTGTGCTGAGGCGCGATCATAAACTGCAGAGAACAGATTCGAGGTGAGGCAGGCATTTCTCTTGCCTCATGGCAGGGGGCGCTCATGATCCCAGACATTGTGACTCCACAACTGCAGAGTAAGAGACAGTGACGGCAAGCTAGCGATGGAGCTAGCCATACTGTCAAGTCAAGTGCAGCGATATATTTATAGTTTTCTCCTCTTACCACAGCAATCACTTATTAATAATCGCAAAATAAACATTAAGCCTAAAACCATACTACTGCAACGGACTGAATGTTCTGCTCTTTGTGTGGAAAATATGAGTGTTTTATTTTTGCGCCGTTGTTGTCAGTTGCTATGGCAACCAGTCTGCGCGTAGCTGCGCTGATACAGAGGGCGAGAAAGAAGTGGTTTCGAGTTGTACTTTTACGGCTTTCCCCTTTGCTGTGGAGCACAACACGAAATTAATAATATCTATATGTCCAAATTTGATTGAGTTAACGGAGTTATTCTACGGCGGCAGCGCTGCTATGGATGACAAAGGAATAGTCTTTTAGCCCTTCAGCTTGTCCGCATGCGAGAAATTTCCTTATGTAAACAATAACATACAGCGGGTCTATATTTGTAAATCTGATTATGATTAAGTCAGTGCCTCACCAGCTTTGAACCTCACCGCACGTCACTGCTGGAAGCATAACAATGTAATCACATTTGAGGCAAAAATTGTATAAACTAAGAAAGTGTGCTATCCTACTAATATGAATATCGATCTCATACATCTGACTTGCTTTTCAGCAATCCGCAATACCAACTTGACTTATACTAATCCCCAACCAATATATACGTAATGGTATATGTGTGAGTATGAAAGGTGTATTTTATACCACATTAACTGGGAAGTAGCTCTAAAGTACTTTGAATAGTTGGTATTGCCTGAAATGCAGTGTACAAATTCCAGATACACCTGTCTACTATAGGTAATGAAACGATTAGTGATAATACCTTAAAACCCATCCATCCATTTTCTTACACCCTTGTCCCTAGAGGGGTCAGGAGGGGTGCTGGTGCCCATCTCCGATGAGACATTTCAGACGAGAGGCAGGGTACACCCTGGACATGTTGCCAGTCTGTCGCAGGGCAACAGAACAACCATGCACACACACACACACCTACAGACCACTTAACCTGACAGTCATGTTTTTGGACTGTGGGAGGAAGCCGGAGTACCCGGAGAGAACCCACGCATGCACAGGGAGAACATAAAAACTCAATGCAGAAAGACCCCGAGCTGGGAATTGACTTTCTTGCTGCAAGGCAACAGTGCTACCAACTGTGCTACTGTGCAGCCCACCTTAAAACCACCTCACTTAAAAGTGAAGTTCAAAAAATCCCAGCTAGAAATGTCCTCCATGCTAACTGCTACACTGTAACATAACTTTCTAAAATCTAAAAGTTGGAAATCTTTAGCTGATCATTGTGTCTCTAGTGTTTAGATGAAAATGCATGAGGAACCGTAAGACGTGTACAGAGAAAAGGCACCAGAGTCAGTCACATAGTTTCTACTTTAATAGGAATGCACCTTGGCACCCCTTTTATTTACTTCACTTTAGGCTATTATTTTACAAACTAGATATAAAAGGACATAAATAAATGACATAAGTTACATGTACCTATAGCTCCTTAACCAAAAAACAAAAACAACAAAAAAAATGATAATGTCCAAAAAAAAGAAAAACAAAATACAAAAAGGATCAAGAGGATGTTAGATCTACATGTCTAGATCATTATGGCATCGGAAGGCATACAATGACAAACATTAACCCTTGCGTTATGTTCATTTTTTTTCTCTTTTTTCTTTTAAACGTATCTGACATTTAAGTAAAGGAAAAAAGTATTTTACAGTACATTCTGGTTTCCTTCTCCTTCCAAGCATATCTTGCATATATCCAAGCAGGTCCATTTTCAAGAAATAACTCCCCAAACCCCCCAAAAAGGAAAACAATTAGAAAGGATTGCAGAGCTCTATTAAGGATGGAGGTGTTCTATTACTGTACATGAATTGCCTCTCAAGAGTTCGGAAACATTCACATGAGCATATAGCTTGTAGAGAAAAGGAAGAAAATGAATATAGTCCATTGTGGTCAACCTGTAGCTTTATGATGTACTCTGGAAAATTAAACAACAAATCCTCTTTAGACATATCCCCCTCCCTCGCCCTCTGATCCTTTGTTCTGTCCAGGTGCGTCATCTTTGACCGCGCCCATTCTCACATCCAGAAAGTGTTTCCTCCATGATTCATAACGAGCATGGAGAGTCCAAACTCCAATATGCTTTTGTATGCACTGGAGACGTTTAGTGTCTCGGTTGTGTCTCTACGCGTCCAACTGCATGCCGCTCCAAATGGGTTTCACTCCAGAAAAGCTGTTCATTAAATGCTGTTGCTGAGGAAAGCATACATGACGTGAGCAACACACCTTATGTTCTCGTTTTTTACAGATGACACAAAAAGAAAAAAATATAGTCCACACTTTTTCCATTTTTTTTAATATCAAAAACTATACAGCTCTGTTATCTCCTTCCTTCTCAACAGTGGCATGAAAACAGACACAATTACAAATGTCAATCAGAGGACACGCACACACACACACACCCCATTCTCACAGTCAAATTAAACCCTATTTACTCTACATGCAAAGAGATCAAATAAAAAAAAAAAAAATCACAATTGAAGTGAATTAAAAAAGTATTTTATCCACCAAATCAGGTTTTCTCTGTTATATTACATTCTTCTTGTTGTATTTTTTTTTTTTTTAAGCTGTTAAATTCATTCATAGCAACTCCAGCTCATCGCCGGATGGCCACAATCACGGGGGTGGCAACACTGTCAAGCCGAGGTGCTGCTACGGTGAATATCCCAGGAGTGTGTGAATTGATTTGTCTTCTCATTGGTGGAGGAGACACCCCGAAAGGAGAGGCTGAGAAGGAAGCAGGACGACGAGGAAGAAGGAGGAAGAGCGGCAAAAAAATTCACTCGTGGCAAACGAGGCCAAGATTCCCGTGTTATTGATGGACGGCAGCATCTGGGGAGGAAGAGAGAGAGAGGAAGGTTCTGAGAAGCTGCATCAGTCACGGCGGTTTTCAATGTAAACTGTTTCTACTTTGCATCTAATTCCAACCAACTATGCTGTTCTGCAGCTCGACGGCACTTTGGACTCCCTGGCCAAAAAGTCCAGTGTCAGAGAGTGCCAGGCAGAGAAAATGAAAAGTGTATGTGTGTGATATTCGATATGTATCCTTGATTTATTAGCAAAAATCAAAAGCACACAAATAGGCAGCCTTACAGCGTCTGTGTTTGATAACTTTGAGCTGATGCTGTTGGAGCAGGACATATTGGCAAGCTGTAATGACTCTTTTGTTCAGTTGTTAACAGTTTCTCATGAAGAAATTTGAAAAAATATGCATAGAGAAAAGTGAAGAAATACATTAGTTAGCTAATTGCTATTTAAGACACGCTTTTGTAATGATTCTTGAAACAAGAATCAAATTGAAAAACATATTTGTGTGACGCAATGCTAGCAGATTAACAAGATTCAAGTCGTTGTTAAATGTGCAGCTTTTTTCTCAGCCAAATGAGGAGCATGTTGCTGCACTAAAGCGCTGTTGGTTCACTAAGCTGCTGCTCTGCAGATCAGTCCAAGTTCACCAAAAGTTACTGGTAAGCTTTAAGATTTTATCTGTCAGGATTTTATCCGTCAACAACATGGAGCTGTCCTCCATGTTGTTGCGTGACGCAGAAGTTAGAACGAGTGCCCCGCTCTCTATGCCTTTGCTCTCTCTGCTCCCTTCCTGTCAGATTATGCTCAAATAAAGGCCACTGGTGATTTAAAAAAGCTGCGCAACAACTTTGAAGACGCTGCGTTCCTGTGCTTTTCTGTGTCTCGTCGTCGTTTGAGAATTTTTCTGGTGAACTCACAATCTGCTGATCAGGTGAAATGATGCAACGGACAACTAGCGTACAAACTTGTACGGTCCAGAAAATAGGATACTAAACCACAGACCATATTCATAATACTTAAAGTTTATGTTGTTTTAAAATAAGCCAAAACAAACAGCTGCTTATCCAGCTATCGCTTTCAGGATTTCTTCACAATTCTGCACTAATATATTAAGGATTATTAATATCTGGTAAAAGTCACCAGATATTTATGATCCCACTAATAATAAAATGACATTATAAATAGCTAATAAATAAACAAAGACTTTACATTGTACTTAACAATTACCATTTCAAAAAAGTATAACAAAATCTCACTCTAATAGTGCAAAAATACACATCTGCTTCAAGTAAATCTCAAATGCTCACCACCAGAGAATTGAAGCACAGAGTATCATTTTGGGGTAACAGTGTTGTCTTCATTAAAAAAAAAGAAAAAAAAATCTTTTATACACATCCAATAATATTGGAGCTCCGACTTGAGAAAGTGCTTATGGAGCTCAGTAGAGAATCAACTGGCTGTGTAAGCTAAATCTGTATTTCACCATCCTAATTAACTGAACTCATTTAAAAAATGCACATTTCTCAAGAGAGCACAGGCAAGAGGAGAAACTGTGACATCACTGATATTCACCAAAACACACAGAGACCGAAGCTGCACCTCGTGGTAGGATCTTTAAATTTTCCAAACCCTCTTCCAAAGCTCTGTTTGGCTTACTGGGTGTCAGCTGCTGATTAATTCTTCTCATTAAGATGCCAGAAGCAACAGGCCTGCAGACTGATCACAGAACAGTGCCTATTGATCTGCTCCGGTTGCCTGAGGTGGTGCAACTTGTGTGTTAATTAACACGGCTTCTGGAGCACAGGGGCCAGTGTTGGGGAGGTCTGGGTGAGATCTGGTGATTCTCACTTTGTAGCGACACATGCATGACATTAGAAACTCAACACCACAACAAAGGAAAGCCTAATTCAGTTTCTTTATGTGTTGGTTTGGGCAGCAGAATGGAAAAGTACTCACCTTGATGGCAGCTTCAGTAATCCTCCAATATTTTCTTGTGTTGATTTCTTTTTTCTTTTTTTTTGATTTCTTTCCTTTTCTTGTAGCTGATGATTGCGTTTCCATTTATATCCACATGTCCTTTTGAGAGAAAGTAAAATCCATCATCTTGCCTCCGGTTTATGCAACCAATGCAGGCGTTCCGAACAAGCGTCCATTAAGAGTGGTTACGAATAGTCTGTAGCTCCTGCAGTAACGGGGAGGTGAGGACTTTGATACCGATGGGAGACAAATGGAAGAATCCAAAGTGTGTGTTTATCGAAGGTGTAGGAGGGATTGTTTTTGGGAAGACAGGGGTGTGGGAAGTCTCCTTCGGAAGATCAAAGACATTCTCAGCAATGCCTAGCGGGCAGCAAAATCTGGCATTCTGGGAGAAAAACAAGGTAAGAAGAGAGGCAAGACCGCAAAAAAAAACCCTCCTTGAAATAAGCTTTCACTGCACCAGCATTTCCCCGAAGACTGCGGCCCTCAACCTCTGAGATATTCAAGGGTAGCATCCTCCACTTTCCAAGAGATATCAAACAGATCCAGCTGACGGAGAGAAAGAGAACAATGGTGGCCGGGGCAGCCTTTGAGTCCCGCAGAAACAAGTCATGTACTATAAACACAGTCACAGGAAATTCAAAAAGTCTGTTCCTTGGAGTATTCCAGAGGGAAAGTTCCAAGAGATAGCTGTTTGCCCAAGAGGAGGAAGAAATGTCAGATCCCAATACCTCCCTTCTTCCTTCCAGACCTTTAAAGGCACTCCAGATTGGCCTCTTGGAAGCACTTTTTCAGCCGCCCGTCCCGTGAATCCAAAAAATGCTGCAGACAGAAGTGTTCCATTCTCCAAAACAACAAAAAGGGGAAGGTAAAGGTCAGATTTTTGAAAAAGTGCCAGTTTAGACACCTTTTTTTTCTTCATCAAGGTCTTGTTTTCTTTTAGATCCAATTTAAAGTGCGTTGATGAGGTAAACTATTTCTTCATAGTTTATTTGTCTCTTTTTTTATATTTAAATTTTTTTTATTATGTTTTCTTTCTTTTTTAAGAAAAAAAAAATGTCTATTTGATTCCTTTGCTTCCACCTCTCAGACAGGAACCATTCTGCCTTGGATCTGTTGCATTTGGGACAGCATACTCTGGACGCTGGTCAGGATCTTGTTCTGATGCGCAGCAGAGGAGATGCCTATGCGTGCCATGTCCCTGAAAAAAATATAAGGAAAAAGTTTAGAACTCTAGAGGAAAATAAACAAAAATCTAGATGATGAATTTTACATCATGGGAATTGGCCAAACAGTTTTCCTGTTGTATAAGTATTTTTTCTTACAAGCAAGCAAAACTTGTTCTGAGATCTTAATGGTAGAAAAAAATATATATATATTAAAGACAAGAATGTGTTCAAATCTATATGTTGGAACTATCGATGCTTCATTTATTTAAAAGCACTAATATATTTTAAATACATAGCAGAAATAAATGTTTTAAATAGTCACCAATTAGCAGGCTATGTAGGAAGCAAATAAAGATGCAGAATTTAACATCTTCAGCTCGTGACATTTTTATCATGTCTTCATGTATTAAAACCACACAGGATTAGACATAAAGTGCATTATGGGGAACATCAAGTTCCTTTATGTCTTAGAGGTGTGGATTATTTTTTCATCAACAAGTGTGATCATTGCTAAAGGATAGGTTTAAGGATTTTGCTAGCTATTTAAAGTAATAGAAACTAAAAAAAATTGTAAATTATCATTATGAATCAATTTTACTACTTTTGTTTAAGTTTTTTCTTCTTTTTTTCTCTGCTACCACCCATTTGTACTCACTCCTGTGTCATGTGGACCACAGCTTCCGGAGTGGTGTAGCCGGCTGCAGTGAAGTTGTCACTGTATCTCTCCATGCCAATGGCCTGCAGCCAGTCCTCCACTGTGCCCACTGCGGAGGATGCCTCAGGGCTCCCTGGCTCCAGCAGGGTGGTGTTGGGCCTGAAGTGGGTGGAAAACAGAAAAAAAGACTATTTATTTTTATCCTTTTTTATTTTAGTAAATACCATCATCTTCCACTCGAGCTCTGTTCTTATTATCTGTGTTGAATCTTCTGTCCAAGTCATAAATCCAAACTATAACTTCTAGAGGAGTTTGCAAACTGACTTGAAACTTTGACTTGAAGTATAAATGTACACATATTCCAGAGATGAAAACCAGTGACAAAAAAGCCTCCATCACAAACACGAGTCTCCCATTTACCAGAAAACCTTTTGATGATCCCTCAGAGTGAAATATTCAATTGACTGACGAGACAGTCCGCAGGCATAATGTTCTTTCCAGAAAATGAATGAATGAACTAAAATTTGATTGCAGCAACTTCATACTCCAAAACAATCTCCAAATCAATGTAAAAGGCTCATTGGCAGTTATGCCAAACACTTGATGGCGATCGTTGTGGCCAGTTATTAGGTTTAATTAGAGTCTCACACAGACCCAAGTTGGATTGAGTAGCTTTTATTCCCATAATAAAGAAAATGATAATTTGAAAACTGAAATTTTTATTTTTTTTGTCTGACACTAAGATTGTGTTGCTGATCTGAAACATTTTAGTGTGCAAGAAACTACAGAGAGAAGACGTGTGTAAGAGGGAAATACTCCACAGCTCTGTACAACATCAGTGCTACATAAAAAAATATCTCTCATTCTGCTGTATGATGAATATTACATCCTGTATGATGAATATTACATCCTGTATGATGATGGAGAACTACCCACAGGCTGTGAAAATCACCACGCTACATTTCTCTTTAGCTGTTCTGCTTGGAGGGAAAGCGCACATCTGTCAGGGTCGCCTCTGGTTTGTGTCCCTGCCTTGTGGGTGCTACCAGGACGCAGGCCAAGTTCAACACAGTTCCTCCCTGATGTGACCGACACTGTTAGTTAATCCTTATTTTACACAAAACACATAACCCCTTCATGAAGGTGCATTTTACAGCACAGCTGAGTCCCCGGCTACCTTCCCATATTCATCATCGAATCACTCACCCCTTCTTTTTTTTGGTGCTTCTCTCCTTTCTGTTGAAACAGTCTTCTCAACCATGAAAAATCTACACAGAGGCAATGACTTATTCACTGTCGTCCCGCTCTGGTAACTTTCTCACCGTTCCATATTCTCTAACCCTTTTTATGATCTTCTCTTCCATAAAAAACAAATGCTGAGGTGAAGTAAGGTAACGTTGGACCCTTTAAGTCACCTCCACTCATTAGGTGGGAACAGAATGAGTGCGGAGATCCCTTTAAACCCACACACGCTTCTTGGTCCGTAACTGCAAAAGGCCTCATTTATAGGATCCAGCCCCGCTAATTATTCCACGAGGACTCCCTCCTGGCTCTCCCCTCGTCCCATTAGGTGACTGTGAGTCTGCGCAACCCGCTCGCGTGCGCTCACACACTCGTTAAAGTCAAACAGACTCCCGCTGCTCCGCGCCGAGTCTGTAAACACACACAGGTCATTCTTAACGCTTTTAGCCGCCGGAGAGTAATGGCGGCGGAGCTGCAGGGTCGTGTTTGTTTTTAACTCGCTGTTACATCGTAATTCTCCCCCCCCCCCGTTAGAGCGGCTGCATTCCTGAATGTACAGCACCATTAACACGAGTATGCAGAGAAATCCATTAGGGAGGGTATCTGTGTGGAAAACAGCCGCAAAATGCTGCTGGATAATGGTGATGTGAATAAAAAGCGTAGATGTGAGCGTGTGTCGGCGTGTGTGGCCAGATACTAACTACATAATATATTGTGAGTGCATTATGTGAGTTTAGTGGTTAGTACATAATTAATTACATATTTTAAACTCAAACAACTGTCTTTCCCCATTGTGTGGCTGATGTGTTGTCCAGAAAATAAAGGCTTTTCATCAATCTTCTTTGTGACAAAGCTCAAGCTCAGTCAGACTGGGTGGTGTGCAGAATGTTTTATTTGTTGGACAGAAATCTCAAATTTGGCCCAGTTCAACAAAAGCACTTTGTTTCTATTGTGTCCCTTGCATTGGTTGGTGCAAATTAAAAATGGGACTCCCATTCTATCAATACCCTGCAGCTTTAAACCGGGTTCTCTTTTGATAATTTGTTTGTAAAGCTAGAACTTAAGTGTGCACAACCTTAGCATCTGTTTTAGCATCGACGTTACCAAAGAGCTAGTCTCATAAAAACCGTCATCCCAGCATCACATTTTCTGCGGTCTCGCTTTGTCACCTGACTGCGGTCTCTCCCCCAGTCCTCTTCAGGGTGTTGGGGTTGCGGATCAGCTTATCCAGCATGTTGACGATCTGTCCGAACTTTGGCCGGTCAGCTCTCTCTCGTTGCCAGCAGTCCAGCATGAGCTGGTGGAGAGCCACAGGGCAGTCCATGGGTGGAGGCAGCCGATAGCCCTCATCAATAGCCTTGATCACCTAGCAAAACAGTAGATGTATGCTGATGTTAATTCCCAGGACTCTGGTAGTTTTTTTTTCTTTCTAAAGGAAATGTAATTACTTGTAATCTACGTTTCCTTGAAAAAACTTTTGGTTTAAGAGAAATTCAACTCTGTGTTATAAAAAAATGGAATATAAATTTCACAGAAACCAGGTCATGTTGCATGTTGTACATTCTTATCTAAATGAATGTTTAAGGTGAAATGATAAAACTAATACAGACTGTCTGTTATTTATGAGCTGTTACACATAATCATGTATCCTCAGACTTACGTCTTGATTACTCATGTCCCAGTATGGTCGCTCGCCATATGACATCACCTCCCACATGACGATGCCGTAACTCCAGACATCACTGGCTGAGGTGAACTTCCTGTAAGCGATGGCCTCTGGGGCCGTCCAGCGAATGGGAATCTTGCCTCCCTGTAATTGGATGCCGGGCTGATTAATTAAAGCTGACAAATAAGGTGACCGGCGTATACACAGTTGGGCACACGGATGCAAAAGACACACGCTCACACACTCACCCTGGTGGTGTATGCAGCCTCCGGGTCGTCTTCCAGCACGCGTGACATGCCAAAGTCAGACACCTTGCACACCAGGTTGCTGTTCACCAGGATGTTGCGAGCGGCTAAGTCGCGGTGAACGTAGCTCATGTCTGACAGGTACTTCATGCCTGACGCAATGCCGCGCAGGATGCCAACCAGCTGGATGACTGTGAAGCGGCCATCATTCTTCTGCAAAAAAAAAAAGGAAATTTCCACTGTTGTAGACATCGGGACTTTGAATTACTGGAAAAAGAAAACAAAAACCACCTGAGGAGATGGATTGTTTGTGTGTTTTTGAAATGTGAAAATTTGAGAATTGTGTAAACCTGGTTTGCATCTTTGTAACAACAGCAACATTTTGTACTCGCATATATGATTTTTTTCTGGTTTATCTGATATATATACAGAACAACCTGGTGGGTAGGTCTACTGTGTAGGTTCTTGTGATGGCACAACACAAGACCATCTACTGTATCGGACATGACAATGACATAATGAAAACAATCAGGAGCCCATTGTCCAAAGTGTACAGTATAAGTGGTGTGAAATCTTCCATCCTTCGGTTTCAAATCAAATTTTAAGCCACACTCTCTAAACTATTCTTGACTGACATGTTTTAGGAACTGGAAACATTCCCAACAAGTAAATTTTTTTTGTGTCTTTTTTTGGTTTTTGTATGAATGAGAAAACTGTGATACCCTTCTCTTAGTAAACAGCAACAGCATCGCCGTTTTACTGTATGCTCCATACAACTGAAGAAAATTCTAGTTAGTTTCTATTGCATCTCAAGTTTTGATGAGAAGTTGAAAAATTTTGGTAACCCTAACTTTGCAAAGTCTTGCTATACCCTGACTTTGCCATATTAGTACACTTGTGTTTCTGAATGAATTATTCCATAAAGAAATAAAAACCATAAATGACAATGTTACAACTTTAATACTCAATATGTTGCAGAAAAAAGATCTACTTTTAGATTATGTTATGTATTTTTGTTTAAAATATCTAATGCATTAAGGTATTTGCAGCAGTCACTAGTCTTTGCAATTCCTCTTTTAAATGTTAGCCTACTTTCCCAGCATGTTCTGTGTATTGCCTAGGATCAGTGAGCACCTCGAGTGTAGTGAACCTGAAAAACAGAGGTGAAATCTCCTTGTCAGGAAAAGCATGAGTTGATCAAAGCGGATAAGGATTAGGGTCGATGTTTGTGAACCAACACTTGTTATTTCAGGGGATGACATTACAGAGATAAGATGGCATCGCTACAGTCGTGTCACACACCAACACCCGTGCACAAGTGTGCGCGGACAGAAACGCATGACTGACCCTCAGGAATGCATCCAGCGATCCGTTCTCCATGTACTCTGTGATAATCATCACCGGCTTACCTGGAGAAAGAAAGAGAGAGAGAGAAGGGAGAAGCAACGGCAAATGATTATGGTGGCAAACGATGCACATCACAGCTCCACACAACAGGCGGGATGTTGAGGGGGGGTGTGCTTGTGAGTGTGTGAGGATGTTTGACAGTCAGGCCGTCCATCTTGGTTCCATGGTGACTTAATTAGCTCTCCCCTACCATCATGTCTCCCTGCACATTCAAAAATGTCCCCAATAAAACAAAACCCTGCCACACACACACACATTAAATCTCACACCATTTTGTGTTTATGCAAATATGAAGTGACATTGGACCACACTGTGCAAAGTCTGACTGCAGTCGAACACCCAGAATCCCCCCAGACTCCATACTTATGTCACTCGCTGCCCCCTTGCCCTCTCTCTTCTCTGTCAAATTTCAACGCATCTGTCACTCTCGGATAGCTCCCCTATTTCTTCCGCATTTTTCGCTCAGACGCTTTTCCCCTTTGAACCCTGCCACTCCTCTTTTCACCTTTTCTTTTCTGTAGGGGGCGGGGAGCTGCTTCTTTATCTGAGCCGAGGCAGACGGCAGAACAGGAGGACGTTTACCGGTGGGTCCCTGCTTAACGTTGGTCTCTACAAATGAGGGAGGATGGGAAGAAGGGGGAGTTAAACATGATTGTGTGTGTGTTTGGAGGGGGTTGTGTCCATCAGCAAAGTGGCAGCAAGCTGCAAATTTCTGCTCCACACCCTTTGTATTCTGTTTTTAGTTATCCATTTCAACTCAACCTGCACCAGTGTATTCACCATTTTCCTCCAGCCTCCTTTACTCTAAAATCCCTAAATAAAAACAATGATGTTTTATGCCTACCCCTGAACACTGTCCATTGTGGTGTTCCAACTGGGCAGCATAATGTTTTTTAGATGTTTTTCTTCAGCAGAGACAGAACTGAGTGTAAGACATTAAATATGGGGAAAATCCTGAAGGATAACCTGCAAGCAGCTGCGAAAGACTGTGAAGATTCCACTTCCAGCAGGGCAATGGCACTAAACATACACCCAGAGCTCCAACGGTATTATTAATAAGGAAGATGTGTGTCGAAGGCCAATTGTACCTCTGAAAGAACTTCAGAGATCAATAACCCGGGTAGTAGACTCATTTAAAATGACAACTACTCACAAATGTTCCCAATACGGAAAAATGGCAAGAGGAAAGCCAGTTTCTAAAAACAAAAAGAACATATGAATCCCCATTTGTGTTGGTCTAAAATCCCAATAAGATAATTGAGGTTTGTTGTTGTAAAGTGACAAAATGTAAAAAAGTTGAGGAGCTATCAACGCACTAAAAAAAAACCTTATTTATTTGAAGAAAAACCCTGGCTAAATCTTGCTGCTTGGACAAGTTTTGTGACCCAATAGAATGAGAAAAGGAGCAGAAAGCCAGCTGAGCAACTGGAAACTAGGGTCTTCAAGGTGAAGTTCTTCGACCCCAAAGCAGGCTTCCAGCCACACTAAGAGGCCGTCAGTCAGTCCCTTACATGATTGGCACTCTGTTAATTATGGGGGACTCCAGTGATGCCCAAAAAGAGGAAGAGGAACTAAAGTTGGAGGAGAAGTGGGGGCCCTCTTTGTCGGCCATCTTTGTTCTCTTTGTTGCAAGCCCCTGGCCTGGGGCTGCCGGTGATTGACAGCTGCGCAATAAACTCTGAGGAGCGTCTGACCTGCGACCTTAAACTCTCGCCTTCCCAGTCCCGCCCTCTTCCCTCCAGCCCATTTGCATGCTAATTCCTTGTTTACTGAGTACACCCTGCCGCCTTTGGCAATGAACTCTGGGCAAGGGGCTGCATCAGAGGGCCGATTATCACCTGCCAACAAAACCGTGGAGTTTGGGGAAAACGCAACAGGGGGTGCAACGCTGGGGGAGTTGCTGGCTCTGTTAATGCCTGCACCTCACCACAATCAGCTTTTAAGAGCAGATCGGTTGGAAATTAGCATTCTCCAACTTTATGTAAATCAGCCTTGAAACATATCACATCTGATTTCAAGCTCTAATGGAGGCTAGATTTTAATTACACACTGACATGATAGAAACACTAAGTATACACATGCTTCAGGATGGTGGACTGCAGCCAGCAGTCTTCAGTGACAGATCTTTGCACATTTATGGAGTTTAGTGCCTATTTGGAGTTCCTCCATTATTAATAAGCCTTAATTGGCTCAGTTGGACATGCCAGCAAACTGAGGCCAAATTGAGAATTCCTTTTAACTTGATTGTAATGGAGAGTGGAATGCAATTCAAATAATGGATTTTTAATAGATTCCACTGACACTCTCAAGTGTGAAGGACTCATTTGCCCAAACCTTGTATCAAGCTCTCAAAAGTATGGGTGGAGAGAGTGGGAGTTATCGGATGTTCTTTTTGCCTCAGCGTTTGTGTCGGCCTTTGTCACTGCCATGCAAATCATCTGTTTCTTCTTCATCTCTCAGCCGGTTCAGTAGTCCCACCACTGTCCACTCCTGCATTCTCTGCTTTCTCTCTTTTCTCAGCTCCTAACTGCTTCCCTGCCTATTCCTCTCTGCAACTGTTTGCAGCTTTCTTGGCCACCACTCCTCTGCAGTTTCTTCTCCTTCCTCCCTCTTATCCCCCTTTAGTTTGTCTTTCTCCCTTTGTCAGGGTCTGAGAGGTCATTCTGCGTGGTGAGTGGTGTGATAGGTGATAAGCAATTCTGCCTGTGCCACTGTGCACTTTCAGCTCCAGCAGGACAAAGAGTGTGCTTGTGTTTGTGCATGTCACCATTGCTGTGCGTGTGTGAAGGCGAACGAGTATGACAGGGGTAGAGACAGTGTTATCTAGCTAAGATATGGCTGGGCTGTTGTGTCACAATGCATTCAGACACTTCATCCATCTACGCTAGGCCGCCCATCAGCTATGGTAACCGCCAAAAAGACTTTCCTACATGCTTGCACACGCACTCACCTATAGCTTCACAAATACCATGAAGCGAAGGTGTGAAAGGGGACGGGGGGTTGATGGGGAAGTAGAGAGAGGAGGAGAGTGCCAAGGGCAGAGGGAGAGAAATTTGGCCGGTGTTCTGTGACCATGCAGAAGCAGATAGAGAAGGGATAGGGTATCACTCCCTAACCCCAAACACATTTACAGCTGACACCATGATTAATGAGTCTGGAGCTGTGCTGAAGGGCCTGTTCCTGGACCCATTAGTCCCCCAACACACCCCCATCCTAATGCCCAGCTACCTCTAACACTGCCTCCCCCACCCCAAGGCAGGACCCAATCCATCTGGACAAAACCTACCCCTACCACACAGCACACATATTGTGTCTTCCGAAAGTCTTCACACCTCTGTATTTTTCCCCCCACATTTATCATGTTAAACCACAAACAACAATGTATTTTAGTGGTTCATTTGATAAACCAACATAAATCCATACAAAACAGCAAAGTGGAAGGGAAATGATGCATGGTTTGAAGAGATGAATTGTGTTTAACCCCCTATGCCAACAGTTTGTAGAACCACCTTTCCTTGCAATTATGGCTGCAAATCTTTGAGGGTATGTACCAGCTCTGCGTCTAGAGGCTTTTTTTCTTTTGTGCTAGGTAGCTCAATCTTAGAAAGATTGGACAGAAAACAGTTTGGGACATTTTCAAGAGTTGTCACAGATTCTTAGTTGAATTTAGGCATGATCTAAACCAAATCGGATCTAAACAATCCCTCTATATCTCTAGCTGCTTGTTGTGCCGAAAGTCTTCTGGAACTACTAACTGGTTTTCTGCCAAGATTGTCCTGTACTTTGCTTCATCCATCTTAGCATCACTTCTGACTAGTTTCTGTGTCCTTACTTAAAAGTATCCACGATTCTGCCAACATCAAGTGTCATGGTGAGGATCCAGTTTTCAATGTGAGGTGTAATGTTGGTTTTCTGCCACATGTAGCATTTTGCATGTAGGCCAAAAGGTTTAATTTTGGTCTAATCTTGATTAGACCAAAATAGAGCACTTTCTTCCAAGTTTGCTGCATTTTCTACATGGGTTTTAGCAAACTGCTATCAGGGCTTCTTCTTCTTCATCTCAACAATGGCTGCCACTTTAATTAATGTTATTCTTGCCCAGCCTTTTGGATCTGATGGACGACATCGTCGTGCTCAGTTAGCTGTTAGGTTTGAACTTGTAAAAAACCAAATGTGAAGAATTTGAAAGGCTACTAAGACTTTTGCAAGGCATTGCATAAACTCAATTATTGCACATGCTGTCAAATATTAGCACAGAAATGTATACCATTGGCTGGTGCCAGAGACTGGTTAGTCCCCATGATCACCTTCCCTGAAATATGTAATTTATTATGATTTATTGTTAGATTTTTTACTGGAGACAGCAGAAATGAATGACCTTTCCATGCCTCTAATAATGACATAACGGTAACTGAGTGTGTAAATGTTGAGAGTGTGGGAGCTGAGTTTCATTACAATCCCTCCCACCCATCTGAGTCCTATTTTAATGCTAAAAGAAGGAAACAGCCACATACTGAACGTACATTTGGTGACCACACCCTCCAGGTGAATGATGTTTGGGTGGTCAAACTGGCCCATGATGCTGGCCTCAGACAGGAAGTCTCTCCTCTGCTTGTCAGTGTAGCCGGCTTTCAGCGTCTTTATGGCCACGCAGATCTCCCTCTTGCCAGGCATTTTCAAGCGGCCGCTGCAGACTTCACCAAATTCTCCTGAGAATACACAGGCTACATTCAAGATGTGGCGCAATGATAAATGAACGTTCTGATTCAGGTACTATAAATCAAATCAAAAAGTGTTTGTATCTATGTGTATGTGTGCGTGTCTGCAGGTTTGAAAGGTTCCACTTTTAACATTGATCAGGGTCTTTTTAATCCCCTTTTGGCCTCCTCCTTCTCTTATCCATTGGAGCAGAAAAAGAAGAGGAAATGGATATTGATTCTTTCGCTTTATTATTTTGTCATTGGATGACTTTTCTCTGGCCACAGGAATAGCACAGACAGAATATTTAGCTTGGTTTCATTTTTTTCTGCCTCGTGACTTCTCTTAAGGTACAACAAATGTCTCTAAAATTGTTTTAATATTGCTCTAAAAATAAAGTGAATCTGAAAGCATTTAAAGACTCCAAACAAAGCTTTTTTCCTTACCGATACCAATAACTTTCTCGATCTTGATACAGGAAGCATCAATCTCTTTGGCAAACTCGCGGACAGCTTGATTCGGGTCTTCATAGGTAAAGGGGTCAACATATATCCTGACTCCTGAGAAAAAAGAGGATGGAAGGGAAAGAAGCAAAAACAGAAAAAGAAAGGGTGAGGTTCATTCATTTAGGCAACTCTGCTCTCCACCCTCCATCTGTTCTTTATTTCCATCACGCTGCAGGCTACACTGCCTTCCTCTCTGGATCCTCTCCTCCTCCTCACTTCCCTCCATACCTCACTTCACACTGAGTCTCTATTGCTTTTTATGTCATAGTGGCGGACTCTGATGAAGATGGAGCTCATTAACTTGAAATTCTTCTGGTACGCAAATAACAACGCTGATGACTTGATAATGAGGTGTTTGAAACATGTTAGCAAGCAAGTACATTAACTTCCAAATAGTTTGTTTTTCTCCCCATTTTATGGGACTCGTTTGTGGTTTAGAGTGCATGAACATGAGCACACCTGACAGCACTAATGGTTTTCAATTACAGAGTGCGTAGGTGGACGGCGAACTATGAGTTACCTTGGTGTAAGTGCTTCTCTTCGTCAGAGTCCTGCTTGGCCTTGCTGTATTTACTCCTTCTAGGGACAAAAAAAAGAAAACAGGACAATCAGTCATGTTAGGTTTTCAAAATATGTCACAAAATATCTCATATTCAGAGTTACAGTCAGACTAGAAGTCAACGTGTGTCAGTTAGCCTAGAAAAAACTACAAGCAGGGTAGAATGCCTAACAGTATTTCTGAAGTTTGCTACACCACATAAACACTCAAGTGATCATGAGGTAAATCTAATTTTATTTATTTTATTTTCCAATAAGAAAAATTTAGGCCAAATTTTGGCCTTAATTTGATTATTGGAAACAAAAGATTATTTGTTTTAAACCTTTGCCTATATACTGTAAACCACAGCATTTTTACCCCAGGTTGATGTTCTGTGAGAACACCATAAACAATACAGATTAATATTCAAATAAATAGAATATATTTCAATAAATCAATGAAATAAGCGAAGCACATTATATAAATAAGTTATATAAAGACTGATGTTATTTCTATTTCTGATGATTTTCTGGCAAATCAAAACAATAAATTATAATATTACGTCAGACCAATAAAACATTTTAATAGATAGATAGATAGATAGATAGATAGATAGATAGATAGATAGATAGATAGATAGATAGATAGATAGATAGATAGA
>CAEFZY010012015.1:0-32512 GCA_903066815.1 Brachyrhaphis roseni
GATATATATATATATATATATATATATATATATATATATATATATATATATAAACACCTTTATTAAAGCTAACAGAAAGGCTATCAGAAATTCAAACATTTGAGGAGACAAAGTCACGTAAAAAAAGATACAAAGATTATCATGTTCTTGCATAACTTTCAGAACAATAAACTCTAGACAACCTCCTTTAGGTGCAGCTTGTCTTTGCACCCCATTTTGCCTTAAGAACTGCCTTATTTGAGGCAGAGATTCAACATGATATTCCAAATATTCCTCAGAGAATTTGGTCCATATGAAGGAGTTTGAATCCCCGCTCTGTCTCCATTGTTCCTGCTGATGGTAGTCAGAGGGCCCAATGGCGCCGGTGCATGGCAGCCCCAGTGGTACAGCGTGATAGCTCACCTCCATCAGGGTGTGAATGTGAGCATGATCGGGTGACTGATTGCGGGTACTGTGGAACGCCATTCAAGGCAATAGAGGCCATTTACTATTTGTTACTGAATTTCTTTGGATCTTGGCATGATGCCTAGCTTTTGAGGATCATCTGGTGTACTTCACTTTGTCAGGCAGGTCCTATTTAAGTGATATATTGGTTGAGAACAGGTGGGGCAGTAATCTTGCCTGGGTGATAAAGGTGTGATAAACCACATTTAAGCTATTTTTTAACAGGGGATTGGGGGCATTTTTTTTCACAGAAGACCTTATAAGTTGCTTCTTCTTTAATAATAAACACCATAATTTAAAAACTGCACTTTGTGTTTACTTATGTTGTCTTTAACTAATATTTAAATTAAACATGCAAAAAAAATAGGAAACCAGGAAGAGGACAAACATATTTTCACACCACTGTATGAGCTCAGCAAATAAATACTCATTTGTGAGGTTTAAAGAATCAGCTCCAGCATCATGTGAGATTGTAAAATTGCTGGTATGAGGAAAAAAAGAAAAAAAAAAGATTTTCATGGCACTGTTGTGAAATACTGGAGTGGAGCTAGTTTGGCACAAGCATCACCGTGGTGATTCAGTGAGCGAGGGAGGAAGTCAGGCAGCAGGAAGAAAGAGGAGAGAGATAGTGAGCACACACTGGAGAGAAGACAAGAGGAGACAAAAAGGGAGGGAGGATGCATCACTGAAATTAGGTCAGCTCCATTTTCAGAGACTTCTTAACGAGATAAAGCAAGTCCTTATCAAATGTTTAGAAGACAAGATGAAAAAACAAAAGGATAAAATAGAGTTTGAAAAAAAAACAGAAAGCGATCCGTTTTGGATCCCGCTGCAGTTCTGTCAGCACAATCTAACCCAAAATGCTTGCTGTAGTTGAAATGAGCCATTGCCCATCAGTTGAACTCCTATAAAACGTTATAGCAGGTATAAAGTAATTGTATTTAGATTAAAGTACAATTCACCTTGTGAGTTTGGTGCCTATTTGCTGCCTTGATTCCAGCCTCTCCTCATCTGTCTGCATAGGCAAGATGTTTTTCTCCTCCAGCTCTCTTTTTGATGGACGATTGCTCAGCTTGATGGCCAGAGAATCTTTTCGTAGCACTTTCTTAGCCAGAGTACCTTTAAAAATAAAAAGGCCATATTAATGATTTAAAGTTCTTGCATTTTGAGCCCAAATGTGAAAGTTTACGGTATACACAGCACATTTAGTAGTAAATGTCTTTCTCTAGAAAGACCCCATAGTTGCTCTTACTTTAGAAGGGAGGGTACCACAAATTTTAATTTCAAAACATTTATAATTATCCTTATTATAACATCTTACCACCACTGATCTATTATAACGGCCTTAAATGTCCCTTGCAATTGATCGAGTTTAAAAACTCGATCAATATAAGCTACAGCCTCGCTCACTTGTGAATATGGAGTCGTCGTCTTCGTCATCTTCCTCATCGTCATCCACATCATCCTCTTCATCCTTGTACATACTGGGCAGGTCTTCGTAGTCAGACTCATTGGGCATATTCTCCTTGTCGTCCTCGTACTCGATTATCACTGATGGCACTTCTCTCCTGTCCAAGGGAGCACACTGAACACTCCCCAGTAAAGCAGAGCTATGGATGAAAAAGGAAATTTTGTTATGAATTTTATTTTTATCAGAGTTTAACCAGAAAGGTCGTCCAATTAAACTGAAAGATGTATGGACATTGGGAAGTCAAATAAATGCAGATAAATTGACGAATGAAAATCAAAAACAACTGACTGACAAAAAAAAGGCAAAATGGCTCAACAGACAAATTGACAGTCTACGAGTAACAAATAAAAGGACAAACAAACAAAACGACGAATCATCAGACAGTTGGACAGACAAATAAACAAAGCAGTGGATAATAGATCAATGGACGGACAAGCAAATGGACAGAGGAACAAACATCAGGAGAGATGAAAGGACAAATAAATGGATTGATGGCCGGAGAGAAGGACAAACAGATGGAAACAAGGCCAGGCACAAACAGGGAAATAGAGAAATGGACGGAGAAATGGACGGACGGAAGAACATAAACAGAAGGACAGAAGGATAATGTGAGCTTGAACAGACGGACAAGCTCACATTATCTTTTATTTGTCCATTTGAATAAAAAGACAAATGGACAAAAAAATGGGAAGATGGAAAAATTCAACATTAAAACAGGAGGCAAAGTGTGGAAATACTAACTTGTTCTATGCTCCGATTCTTTTTCTATACCAATTCAGGTCAGTAAAACACTTTGCTTAACTCCCATACTTTTCCAGACTAAGAACCCTGAGATTCATGAGCCAAACAACCTAATCAAAAACTTTACATAAAACTATGAAATCCAGTGTGATTCTGCCACAATAAGGGAAAAACTTGTCTAAGTAATTCAAAAGAAATCCTGAAGAATCAACTTTCGTTTCCTGAGGCATCACAGGTTTACCAGCTGCTTATTTGATAGAATGATTAATAAACAGTCTGGTTGAAGCTTCTTATGATGAGCCACTGTTATGCAACCACTCCAAGCTTTCAGACTAATTGTGAGCTCTGTCAGGAGCATTACTTCCTTATCCCTGCCCAAACAGCTCTGGTAAAAAAAAAAAAAAGAGATCCTAATGCAAGAGGTTACATAATGTCCAATCTACTACCGTGTCACTCTTCTCCAAACATGAAGAAGCTCGGCTCTCGTCAAGAGCAGCTGGTCATGTTATGTCAGGCCAAACTGCTGGAGGGACGCCTACTCCATGCGTTTGTGCCCACACATACACACATTTCACTGAAAAAAAAACCAGGGCAGGCTGCCCTGAGAGGCAGTGTGCTGATTTAGACCTGTACAACAGAGCTGCCAGGATGCGACCTCAATGAAAACAGAAGATACTTTTGAAAATAAGTTAACACTGAACTCAGTGCCAACAAAAGGACAGAAAAATTCAAAACCGAAAACCTTTTTTTTTTTTCTGTAGTTAATAAATGTTGTGGGGTAGTTTTATTTATTTTTTTTACAGAAGATTAATGCTAGTTAGAGGACTACAGACTTATTGGCATTTTGTTTTAAATTATGTTTCAGTTAGCACACATGTTCAGCATAGTTCAGTCAAATCCAACCAAGACACTGCAAATCAGGCTATACAGGAGGTTAGACCAACATCAACTCCTAATCCATCCTTTCCTCCCACAAGACAGATTTAACAAGACAGAAGCTGACCTTTCAAACCGCTGCATGGATAGTGCCAGGGTTTTATTGAGCTCCTCTATGATGCGGCTGGGGGCGTGCAGGCCGCCGTATTGGAGCTGGAGCGGGTGGCCGTGGCTCTGGTGGAGCCCGGACAGCCCGGCGAGCTGGGAGGGCAGAAGCGTGCCGTGGTGAGACGACACGCACTTTGGTGGGAGAGTGCTGAGGGGGTTTAGGGAAGGTGATGGCGAGGAGTCCAGCCCGCCTGGAGGCACGCAGATCATCACTTTCTTAGGAGGCAAGGGTGGGGAGTGCTTTGCCCCGGGCATGCAGGGCAACTTCATTGGCTGGCAAGAATCTAGAGCAAAACAAAAATAACAGGGAGAAAAAGGAAGACATAAAATTTAGGATGTGGTTGCATCAAATCTCTTAAAAACTGTGAAAAAGGAGGGATAAACAAAGGTTGTAAATGGTCATACATGGCTACCAATGTCAATGCAGAGGGAGTGGGAATTAAGCCAGAAAAATGCCTCTTCCTGCACCAACAGATTGGTAATGACAGTGAGAGCCCAGCTGAGTTAACTGCAGGGGACTTTAATGAGACTACTATAATCCTATGAGCATGTGTGGCGCAGGTACAGCGTTAGGAACGAGCAGTCACTGGTCATGAACTGTTTGGCAGGCTCAGATGACGAGGCAAGCTTATAATTAAGGCAGCAAATCCCAAGGAAACATACGACTGACCTGTGCTATGGTTTGGGATCCTAGAGAAAGGCTTTGGAGGCAGGGCAGGAGGCTGCTTGTGGTAAAGTGGGGGCTTGGCTGGGGTCTCCTGATGGTCATTTGGAAAAGATACAGATTTCTTGGTGGGCAGGACCATAGATGTCTTCATGGAGGATTCCTGAGGGCAAATACTGCCATCCATAGAGGATCGGAATTCAACAGTAGCTAAATGAGGAGAGAAAAACAACAAAACAGAGCATACATTATCATCGAAAACATGCACTACTGCAGTGGTTAACAGTTATTTGACTGTGCTATTAAATTGCACCATGTGCCTGGAAAGTACATAATTCCTCCCCTTTAAGGCAACTTGGGCTTCCTAGAAAGCTCAGGAAAGTGACAGGCCGATTCCCTCTGTATCAGGCTGCATTGAAGCAGTAATTTATATAGTCCTGACCAAGTATTGCAATTATATACTGCATAGTATATGGACACACTTTTCAAAAACTAGATTCTATGTTCTCATGAGCTTTATGCAACTTGCTAGAGCTTAAAGAATTCCTGAAACATTTTAATCATGTATACAACAGATCATGAAACTGTGTCAGGGAAATGGATAAATTCAAACTGTATTATTACTCTTTAGTCTCCAACTACAGATTTCAAAGCATTTGTTTCGAAATGTTTGCAATAATCTTTAAGCATTTTCAGACATGTTCTCGAGAAAGAATCTGGTTGTACTCTCTTTAGTCTCACTGAGATGACTCTCCGCTGTCTGCAGCATGAAATTTAAATTAATTTCTTACTCTTATTACGTATGAAAAAAAAGGGAGAGAAAATTTTCTTATCTTCTGTCCCCACATTTTGGCAAGAGCAAGCGGACTTTTACAGCTTTGCCAGCTATTTTTTTTTCCTTTAAAGCCCTAAGGCACAGACTTTGTTCGACTCAGATACAGAATGTTTTTAATAGAGGCTACTGAAATCCAACAAAATTTCAATAATGAAAGATTATATCGCTGGATGCTCCATGTCAAATGTTTAAAAAGGAAGATCAGAGAGCGAGGACTTATGACACGGTAAATAAAAGAGTAGTTCAGCATTCAACTCACCTTTTTCAAAGATCTCCTTCAGAACTCCTCTCTTGATGAGTTCATCTCTGCTCTGTCGCAGGGACATCTTCCTCTCCAAAGCTGGGAGTGTAAAAGGAGAAGTTTGTTAAATGTTTGTGAATTCCCACCATCCATAAACACATCACTATCTTTTGCATGTTTATTAATTCCGTTTGGCTTCAGCGCCTTTTAGAAAGCACTTTATAAGACAAGCAGGACCACATTAATCTTGCGCAGATTCACTTACATGCATTTCAGTTTGATTATGCTCTCTAAAAAGTTATTTTTTTTATAAAAAGCCTGGTCAACTGTGTTCCGTTGCTGACTTTAAGAAATCTATTTACAAAATCGGGGTTTACTTGCAGTACCATTACATGCACAGAAACAAGATATTTTGCATCCCATTGTTGAGCAAAACATGAGTGCTTTCAAAATGTCAAACATCACTGTATTGGATGTGTGCTAGAGCTGCAGCTCATTGTTAGTGGTTGTCATGGTAACACAGTATGCTTTACTGTGCTTTTAAGGAGCTTAGCAGGCAGAATAATAGATTTGACCTGTCCAGCAGAGATCAGTGAAATAAAGGTTCATCACATCATCAGCAGAGCAATTCAAGTCAGTGAAGCTGGTCTGTCGCTAACACTGCTAAAATACTTTCTAATTATTATTTTTTCAGCCAAATGCTGATGCTGTTTATTTATTTATTTTTATATATATATATTGTATCAAAGGAGGCTAAGAAAACAATAAGACATTTTGACTTTCAAACTTCACAGAAAAGCTTAAAGTTGCAGCAGGTAATCTTAAGCAAAATGTTTTTATGTAATTTGTTAAAACTGTCACTATGCTGTGAGAGTATATAAAAGACAATTTGTGGGACAAAATGTTATACATGCATATATATATATATAAATAAACAACCAATCAGAGCCAGCCAGGAGGAAGATCTCATCACTGTCAATTGCGCTCGTATATTCGATTTTTTTTCACATCTTATAGCTGCAGGTTAATTTACTGGTTTCAGTACATTAATGGTACGCCATCCGCAGAGACAAACATTTCAGAAATGTAAGCCATGCTAATCACAAATATTAGATTCTAAAAATAGCTTGAAATATAGTCTCCACAATTGTGTTTTCTTTATTTTAAAATATATTAGTAGAACACTGTTTTACAGTGACTCGTTTCTCACATGCATGGTGACATTAATTCTGATAATATAAATAAATAATGACCACACTTGGCAGAAGGGCTAACTAAAAGATAACAGTTATCACTGTTCTTCTTTCTTCCTAGATTATAGATCTGAAACAGAGAAAATTGGTACTGGTAGGGCAAAGCACAAAAACTGGAGACGAGCCACAAAATTCTGATCTCTGCTTTGCTTCTATTTTTAGGTTTTAGAAAATGCAGCACTTGTCCTCTCAGGTGATTATATCCAAATCTATCCCTGCATAGGAACCAGGTAAGAATGAGAAATGAGGATGTGCAACAACACTGCCCATAGAGGACTCCCACCAGGCTTCTGTACTTTGGCTTCTGCTTATGAGAAGGATCACAGCTTCCGCCATCTGTGCTTTTGATTCAAGAGTCCTAACTCTGCCTGATATTTTTTGGCAATGGCATTGTGTTCGACGGTAAGTTGCACTACTGAGCTGATTTGTGACAATAACGGCACCCTGACCATCTCTTCATTTTGTCACTGCACAGCAGACTTGAGGGCAAAAGCTCCAGAGGAAATTCAAAAATACAAAAATCTGACAGACAAGGTTGCAAGACAATAATCTGGATAACAATGAGGCTCAAATGATCCATAGTCCATGTTGTGCTAGATTTTATACATAGCTAAAACATGCCAAACATCACTGTGTATGTAAAAGCTTTCAAACGTAAGCCAGTCTGAAATCGGAGCCAGTCGTGAAATTAGTTATTACATAACCGTCTAATCTTTCCCCATTTTTAAAAAGGAGAATGATCAGAATACCCCCAGTATGGTGCAGAAAATAAAAACCCCACTACTTCTGGAACCTGGTAACGTGGCTAATTGAAGTCTTTGAAATGCAAATAAATTCTGCCTTTAGCAGATACTATTTTGAGCTTTTCCTGCAAGCATCCACATTAAAAATTGATTATGCTCCACATGAGGGAGCAAATTTAACATTAGGTCATGCATATCAAGGGGATAGTAAACAGAGCTATCAAAGAGTTGACCCAGAATCAACACAGCACAATTTTTAGACTGATTGTGCAAGCAGTAACTTCACCAGACTGCTTTCCTCAAGCACAGCATGGACTGCATGGAAAAAGGAATCATATCATATCCATGCTTTCAAGCTGCACTTCAATACAAATCAACAAATACTGAAAAGCACACTGACCATGATGACAACAGGCAGAAATTACAATTACTTAAATGCTTTGGATATAATTACTAGGCACAGTGTGGTGAAGTACTTATAAATTTATTAAGAAGCAAAAAAGGAAAACGAGTGACAGTAAAGATGATATTAATTTAAATAAATAATTTATTTACAATTGATTATTATTTTATTTATTCGTATTTTTCAAAGTCACTCCACAAAGTCACTTTTCTGATATCCAATCTTACATTGAACTGAGGGAAGGAAAATGCAATCTGGCACTGAAATTGCACAAAATGAAATTAGAGTTTGACTTTCCTGATCTGTATTATTGCCAACTAATTATGAAACCTACAAAAACATTGTCAGTAAGTAATCAAACAGGGAGAAACCCGGGGCAAATTGTCACTTTGAAAAAGGCAGTTTAATCATCCATTCAAGGATTATTCTTCTTTTCCCATCCTAAATGAAAAACAATTATCCAAGGTTTTATGACATAACTGTGATGGGTAAGGGATGTGCACACTTATGCAATGCCATTAACTCAAAAGCATGAGTGAGAATATTAGGTCCTCATATCTGAAAGACCAACCACGTGCAATCAGGAAATAAAAGAGACAATTGGTCAAATTGAAGCAGACATGTCTAACACCACCTGAGCATGACGACAAAAGAATTTTCTTTATCCCCTTAAAACGGTTTACGTAATATGCATTCATTATTAGATGGTAAAAGGTAGATTTTTGTTTCAATATCATCAGGATGGTCTGGTAGAGAGCATTCTACTCAAATTTCACAATCAGCCATACTAATCTGTCTTTTCTTGAGCAAAACTGATTTTTGCTTTTTCTTGATTGCAGATTTTTTTTTTTTTTTTTTTAGGAGCAGACTCCCTAAAAGAGATAAAATTCTCTGCCTCCTTCTCTGATGGACATAGTAGTTTTGGATGAAAACATAAATTAATAATATTATCGTCACGCTGTGTACGTCAATGAACACAATTGAAATTATATTTGAAATACCTTATAGGAAACCTTTTTTTCTTTACTGATAAACTGAGATTTTTGATTTGCTGAATGGCATTAATATGAGAAATACTTTGTTTGTTGTTCTTTTTCCCCTCCTCATTGTCCTTCAAATCCAGATGGTTTTCATATATTTTTTGTAGTATTTGGTAAATTCATCTTTTAAAGACAAATGACTTGGGTAATAATTTTGGGCATTCTTTAGCACATATAAACACTTGACCCATTCAGTCATCTGAACAGTGAGTTTCCATTCCCCCACCCCCAAAAAAGTAACCTGCATTTAAGCTGTAAATGATTTCAATGTTAGATGGATACAGTGTCTCTAAAAGGTTTTGAGGTCAAAAGAAGCCTAGTATTTTTAATCTGTTTTTAGGAGAAAGAAATAGACACTTACTCTGCTTACAGCATAATAAATGCAGCCACAATATCCAGCCTCCTCCTCTATTGATTTCAGAGCTGCACTCGGATTTTTAGAAGAAAAAAAGGCAAGGATATTCAACTGTGAAGTGACCCAGATAGTCAGAACATATTCTACCAACCCTGAGGCTCAGTAGCTCAAAGTGAGCGTTACAAAAACGGCATTAAAACTTTTATGGAGAATTTCATCAACAGGGAGCCAAAAGCGCTAATCTTGAGAAGTTTTGTCAAAACAAGATCTCTGCACCTACAGAAGTCCAGCCAAGCTTTTGATATGTATAATGCATAATCAGCTTGTACATACAAAATATATATTTTACATTGAAATTTACTACTTAATCCAGTGAAACGTGGCCCTCGGAGAGTTGCTGTTCATCTGCTAATGAGATTAAAAATACGACACAAAGATAACATCAGAGAAACCAGATGCTTGCTCTGGTGAGTCCTTAGATCTATTACTGATACAAGCTTACTGTGAAAACTATGCAAAGCGCTGTGAGTCGAAATGATAATACGTGCAACAGTCTGCCAATCCTCCACCTTTCCTGAGGTGAAGACTACAGTCACTCTGTGCTGGAATTCATCTACTTAATATCATGCCACATCTATAATCCTCTATAGAGATCAGTATCCAATTATCCATAACAACATCTGCATAGGCGGCGGCTGAAGCAGGAATCGTTATAAACAGTTACGTTTTAAGGGCAAATGTGAAGATAAAAAACAACACTGACATCCGAAACATGATAAATTACACATTGTTAATGTAAAAAGCAAACAGACCAAATAGTTACCATCCGTACAAAGTAAGAGAATTAAGGTCTTAGTAGGCCCAAGACAAGTAAAACAAAACGGAAAGTTTAGTCAAATTTCTGGAACAGCACAGAACAAAACATAATATTTCCCACACATCACTGACAAATAATTTAGGTTATGGTTTCAGAAGTTCTACAATCTTTAGTCATTCCATTAGCAAAGCAAAAAGTATATTTAATAAGATGCCAGAGCAAGTGATTGGATGATCGGAGCTTTAGAGTAATGCCTCGCCCAGGGGCACATTACCAGATGACCTGAGGAAAAGGAAGAGAACCCTCAACTTCTGGATCACAACACAACTACCTTTTCCATTGAGGAAGAGTTTTCCTCAGAAAACAACAATTGGAAAATGCTATTGGTTACTATAAGGGATATTAATTCCATGTTATAATATTGAAATTACATGTTTTGGGTTTTTCTCTTTTTTACTCAAGGTCATCATACTGTGAATCTCTTAGCAGCATTCTTGCAGAAAGGTAGACATATTTCAATGTTCAATGAAAATCAAGGTCACCACTGTTACAGTTGTCAATATTTGGGCTTTTTTTTTTTTAACCAGTTCTTTTGTTTTGGTCCCTCATATTTTTCTATGTTAATCTTTTGTCTCCTCTCACCCCCATTTTCTTTCTCTCCTTCCTCTCTCTTATAATGGAGTGTCATCCACTTGCTTTGTTTGGCGTCAGCTGTCGCCAAATAATTTTGGTGCCTCCATTGTTCACACTGAATTCTCTTTCAAAGCCAGTGATAACCTGCCACATCTAAATGCACTGCCTCAAAGTAAAGTTTCCATGATGTTTTCAGTGCTAAAGCACTGCATAAGTAAGTAGCTCCCTAAGCTCAGGCAGCTGCTTCAGCATTGCTCAATCCTCCATGAAACATACAGGTCATTTTATTTTATGCATAAAGCTGACCTTTAAGGTGACCTACATTGCCGAACGTTCAAAACTAGTTGGTTCTGAGAAAGCAGCCGCTGTGCTCAGAGAATGTAATTTCTGTGAAAGTCTCAGGACAATACCCAGAAAGTTCCAGGAATGCATACTGTAAGTTCTGGGGAAATCTGTTTCATGCAATTTCTAACATTTTTTTTTTTCTATAGATGCAAGAGCCAGCTTTGGTCCCTGCTTTTTGCAAGAGGCAAAAAAAAAAAAGTCACATTCCTTTTATTTGGGGTTATAAGAGTTTAGTTTCATGCTTCAGCCTAAAACGGATGTGACAGGGAATTGTCTCTCCAGAAACACAGACAGACTGCAGCAGCTGCCTGAGCTTTGGGAGCTACTTGGGAGACCACTTATCACTGAAAACATCATGGAAACTTTACTTTGAGGCAGTCCAGTCAGATGTGGCAGGTTATCACTGGCTTTGAAAGAGGATTCAGTGTGAACAATAGAGGCACCAAAATGATTTGGCAACGGCAGCATTATGCAAACAAAACAAGTGGATGACAAAAGAATGAAAAGAGCCATTTCTCTCAGCTCCACTGTGCATTAACACCATGAATAAAAAGCATCTTTTGTTTCTTGGTTCTTGATTATTGTCCCTCACCACAAAAGGGAGATGCTGTTATCACAGGGCAAGCATAAATGCACCAATGAGGATTTACAGCAACTCCATCATTGTTCTATCAAGCAGGCTCTCTGGTGTAATACAGCAAAACCTCAAAACAGTCAAGCATCTAAAGCGGCAGAATGTTTTTGATCAGCTTTTTTTGTACAGAGCTGAATGCCCGACAATTCAGAGAAAGAGAAGTTGGTCGATGCATTGAGGTATCTAGGGGTTGAGATAAGCTAGAGCCAAATTTTTACTGACAAAAAAAAAAAAAAAAAAAAATAGAGTGAATCAAAAAGTAAAATCCGGCTCATGTTTGCTGGAAAGAGATGAAATCAAAATTAAAGCTGTTATCACAGGGAACAGGATCAAATTAGATTGAGGCTGAATCATTCAGCAAACTCACTCTGGGGAACCCAAAATTTCATATCCAGAATCTGAACAGCTTGTCCTGTTCATCCTGGAATTAGAGTAATTGCTCCGAATCTGCAAAGGGGAGAATTTTGTGTCCAGTCTGGGAAGTGCACCCCGACAAACTGCCTTGCAAGGTTCAAGCACCCTGACAGAACCTTTCAGGATGTGTCTGGCCATAAAAGTAAACACAGCCACAAATGAGGCCACCATGTCCTTCAATTGCACCGCCTGGACATCACCGAGTTGTAAATATCTAAGAACATTTTAAAGTGCACCATTAAATAAAATAAAACAATGCCGTTATATCCATGCTTTGTTTTGTGTTTTTATTGTCTCTGTGCAATAAAACACACATCGGATGAAATGAAGAAGAATACTAATATTTTACCTGCAGATGTCTGCTTGAACTTTTCACTTTTCTTCTTTCGCCACTTCCAGGGCTTGAGGAGTCTGCCAAGAGTTGCAAACTTGCTCCGGTGACGGATGGGGGGAGTGTGTGTGCCAGAAACCAGGGACTCGGAGCGCATGGCAGACAGCCGCTCTACTTCCTCAGCTGTAAATAAATGATTAAACAAATAGATAAATAAATAAATAAACAAACAACAACCGTATCTTCTGGTAAACCGTTGTGCACACTGAACCAGGAATTGGAAGAAGCAGACTCTTTCGTTTTTTTAAAAGGTCCTGACGGTGGGAAATGTGTGCCGAGTGGCTTCCTGAAATCTGTAGTAACTTAATGAGATTGAACCAAGAGCATAAACAAACCTGCACGTCAGATATCATTATGCAGAACGCACTCCGAGTACAAACAGTTTGAGGCTGCGCCCCATTCCAAGCAATTGACGCGTCACTCCAAAAAAACCCCCCAAAAAAACACACTAAACAGACTGACAAGCAGCTCATTATAGACGGGATTTTTCAGCTCTTCATGAAATATTCATGAAGCCCAGCCTTCTGACTTTAAAGTACTGTCTGACATCAAAAGCAAAAAATGTACAGCATTTTGTCCCAGCGCAAACTGTTACACAGAAATGCGATGCAACTGCAAAGAGCAACAAACCACCACACTAATGAGACAAAAAATTTAGCCAGACCCAAAATGCGAGGTACATGATAACACACAGCACCATGCAAAATCTTTTAAAATTTTGTCACATTACAACCTTATGATCCATGGTTTTTAATTTTTCTTGCAAATAAATGCCTCAAAACTCTGTTGGGCATTTGTTTCTTATAGATCGAGCTGCAAGTCTTTTAGAGCAGCTACAGACTGAAATGTTTGCTCACGAGATCAAGCTTTGTCAAATTGCTGTGAGATGCTTGCCACTTAATTTGCAACTATTGCCACATATTTTCAATTATATTTTGTTCTGGACTTTGACTGGGTTGTTCTTAGAAAAATATCTTTAGATATAAATATTTAGGCTTATTGTCCTGCTATTTTCATCCTGGTCTCAAGTCTTTTGAAGCCTCTAATATGTTTTCTAACAGGATTACCCAGCAGTTAAAAAGACCACCTCTGACCAGCATTACCATCCCACCTGAAAAAAAGCAACAGCAAAAGACTGCCAGCATGCAACAAAGCTTCATTTTTGTCTAATCTGAAGAATATGTTCTTCCACATTTGGCATGTACACAATAAGGATTGGAGCAAACTTTAAAACAGGACTTCTTTTGGATTTAAAAAAAAATGTCCATCTGCTGCTCACCATTTTTCCAAAAACATCTGTTTGAGCTCAAAACGAGTGTGAACAGTTTCTCCTACCTGAGTAGCAAACTTTATTTAAATCATAAATATTTCTTTCACTAAATCCAAAAATTAAATGTGATTGTAATTGGGCATTTTCTCTTGTGTGGTACTTTAAATCAGCTCAAACTCAATCGACAAATGCAGATTAATATCTTGCTTTTTTTTTTTAAACACAAGTTTTTGTGTAAGCTAAAAGTGCTGAAATATTTGTATCGATCATTAGTGGGACGGTGTTTCAAGTGTGCTAATTTATAAAAGTAATATATGAAAAGCAAATAACATTCAAAAAGATTTAATTCCTTCACAATGATATATATTGTTATAGAATCTAACATTAACTTTTCAAAATAGCTGAACAGCTCAAATGAAAATTTAAAAAATAGGAAAGCACTTAAAAATTGACATTTTGAATTGATCTTTTAAATATCATACAGTGTTGCATTTACCTTAAAGTCATACACTGTCATTCATTTGTTTTATACTGGGAAATAATTGGGTTGCTGAATAGATTGATTAACTAACTGGATTTATTTTAATGTATGATTTTTAGATGTAGCCATAACAACATATCAATGTCCTAAAATGTTGGAGCAATAAAAAGGTTAAGAGTCAATCCTCTGTTTATAAAAGATGACCTCTAGCAGGATCAGATTTCATTCATGACATTCTTTCAGTTAATCCTGACATAAAAGAATATGTTTCTTTCACACTATTTACATATATCATACATATATACTTCAGTAGAGGTCTAGAGACTGAAAACAACTTGAAGCAGAGTGACTTTAAATACCCACATGATGGTGTGCCATTTTGTCTTTTTTTTTTTTGACACTTCACTAAAGTCCAAGTGATGGCTTGGCACATCAAACACCTTCAAAGGCTTCATCACTGTAATATGTATGACACTTTGGGTGCAAGAGTAGGTTTGAAATGAGTTCAAAGCGATTAAGATTAAATATATTCTCCACCCAAGAGGTCTTCAAATAAACAAACTGGAGCATTTTCAAGCAGGAAACACGTGAGCACACCCCGAGTGGTCACTGTGATGGTGCAACGTTCTACAATCTGTTCAAGATCCTGGCAGATGAGACAGAGACTCAATCTGCAAAATGAAAGGAGACTGAGAAATTTTTTTCCAATTTATCTCTTAGTAATGTGGTTAAAGTGCCGAGGTTCCTTCAAGACAGGCGATCACTGACCCCAGCATTTTCTCCCACTTTGTCTTCAACATGATCCAAACTACACTCTTCCCCTGTTGTAGTCCTACAACGTGTCTACTTTTAATTAAAAACACTTGTTTGCCTACCAAGATGGCTGAATGATGATGTAATGACTTTGAATTAGGAAATGCTTGAAGCAAACAGGCTATAAAAGCTGCATGGCCTCTATGGAGTAAAACAGGGGAGGGGGGAACTATTGAAATATTTCAAATGACTTCATCTGAATGTCTTTATTTTTGGTGGAAAGGAAAGCAGTCATGAAGTTGTCCTCTACTCAGGCAGAATCTATTCACTTTAACTACATTCTTAGAAATCGAGCCACTCTAAAAAAAACAATGAACCGTTTGAGAGAGACCTATCTGCCCATCAAACGCCCCTATAGAGCCTTGAGGTGCAGTCACACCGCACGGCGTGCTAAGGGCGAAGCCCCACAAGCCCACTCACCGTCCTGCGTGTTATTTCCACGGCTGCAGTTGCTGCAAATGTGCTTGATTTCCTTCCCGATCTGACAGTGGATGGTGAAAGGCATGTTGTTGTGGTGGTGGTGGTGGTGGTGGTTCTGCTGCTGGTGCGGATTCTGGCCGCGGTCCTTCTTGTTACTTAGAGACATTATTTTGACCAGGCTGAACGCCTTTTTCTTAGGTTTCTCCACCGCCACGGGCGTGTTTTCTCGGTAGCCCGTGGGAAGCCAGGCACCGTGCATGATGGTAAACGCGGGGTCCACCGCCGCGTAATTTGCCGTCTTAAACATACGGTCGAGGGAAAAAAAAAAAAAATCAGAGCGATGTTACTACGACGCGGGGATTCAATTTAAAGGGCCATCTTTCGAGTCCAACCTGACCTACTCCGTGGATCCCGAGTCGATCGCTCTTCCGTAATTCCACACCTTTTTTTTTTCTTTTTTTTTTAACCTGAGATCCGTATTGTGCTCTGGGGTAAATTCTGTTGCGCAAAGTCGCAGCTGCTGGCAGATCCAAGAGAGCTAATAATATGAGACTCTGAGTAGTGAATGGCAGTGACTATCTCTCCCTCCTTGTGCTGTGGACTGCAGTAGGTTGTGGCTAATCCACGATTAACGGATCAGAGCACTGGCTGCAGCTGATTGGCTGCGCAGTGCGCTCCTTTAGCAACCCTGTGTGAACGGAGCAAAAGTTGGTTGCTCTCCATCTACTGTACAGGTCGCCAAGCTGCACTACCCCACATATTGTGATCATTTTCTGTTATGTTAAATCAGCACGAAGATTATTCTTAATCAACAAAACGTCAGCACAACAAATTGCAGCGATCACCACATTCAGGAGACCGCATGAACAAACCTAATTCTGACACTCACTGATTTGCATAAATCAGCATAGACAAAAAAAATAAAAATGGAGAAATATATATATATTTTTCAAATATAGAAATAAACAAATATAATAATTAAAATATTTTTTTTTAATGAATGTTTTGTATTCATGGTAAAATCTTCATTTTCTGCTTAATTGCCTGTTATATCTCACTTTATTTGTATTTTTTTTGTTTCCTGCTGTATTGTTGCATTTTCCTTCACAATAAATACAAAGCATTGTAACAGTTCAAAGGTCATTTAACGCTTTCTCATCCATCTCATATTTGTAACCACACATTTTGCCTCAACCTCCTTCCATTTTACTCTCGTACAAAATCCGTTTGTACTACTGTAGGTACTCAACCATTTTGTATAGTTTTGTATTTCTCAGTGGTATGGATGCACAGTACAGTATTATAACATCAGCATGTGGAAATTGTGTTGTTTGATATGGTGATATCGCTTATGATTAACCCACATCTTGTTCTCTTCCTTCTTTTATTTCCGACATCACAATATCTCCACCGCTGTCCCTGAGCTTTCCGATCTTGGTCAAAGAGATCTTGATCAGTGGTAAAGGACCCTCTAGGTACTTCAAAACACATTATTGAAAAGCAGAGTTTGAATGTATTCCACCTGACATTCCATATACTATCAAATATCACATTCAAGCAAAGTTCCAATATTGCACACATTGATGCTGTATATATATTTTTATTTGAGTCACATTACCAAATTTCCTTGCAGCAAACTATGACAATGCACACTGAGGATGGCAAACATCCTTGAATGCCCTGTGTATAAAATCTACGAAGGCCTGTTGGTGTTCCAACCAAAATGACAAAGAAATTAACTAGTAAAGAGGTAAAATTACCAGCAATGGTTGCATTTCCTCTTAGCAATCAACAAACAGCTAAAATCAGAATAGCAACACTGACTGGCGTTCTATATTTTGGTGTATAATTACTTAATCACAGCGTACTGTTGATATAGAAAAATGGAAGGCAAATGGAGCATCTCATCACTAGATTCAATAAATACTGCAGGAGCATGATTCAATAAGAACCATCAAGTAATTTAAGAATTAATGTGATGAGATGGTTATTTTATTTGAACTGCTTTTATTTACACGCCTGTACTTGTTTTACATCTGTTGCATGATGTTCCATGATCTGAATCATCGAAAACTTATATGCAGAGCCATTCTAAAGGCAAAATGTATAAATGAAATAATTAAAGGCTCATAAACAACAATAGAACTAATATTTCGAAAGGGAAATGACTAATCTTAAAGTAATAGACCCCTCACTACAAAGACTTTGAATAATATCATTCAAAAATTTCAAATACCCACTAATTTGATTCCAAAAGCGCTTTGTGTAAATTCTTGTGATCATTGCAAATATTAATGGTCCATTAATGACCCATTAATAATGCAAAAGACAGGGGACCCCCAGGGCACATCCCAGCACATTTCCTGTAGAGCAGTGACTGATAATGGACTGAGGGGTGAGATGGGATTGTTGTGGGGGAGGAGGGAGTGTCTTTGATGTTCTCACAATGAGCCCCAGCTTATTCCAGTGGCATCAAAGCTCTCTCTGAAATGAGGTGGAGGCACACACATCTACTCCCATCACATTGCAATGCAGTTCTTGCATTGCCTTGCTGTCAGTTGCCTACTTTATGACAAAAAAGGTGTTATGTTGTATCTTGTTACACCTTTAAACTCAGAAATTTGTGAAAAAGGAGCTTCTTCTAAGCCAGAGTTTCTAAACTATTTGAGAAGGCTGCTAAATTGATTTAATGTGTATTCTTTTGAACAGAATGACGAAAATGCTTTTCCATCTATTCCTTGTCTATATCTGCTTGTTCTTGCAGGGCCGCAAGGAGGTTGGTTGCTGTTGCCAGTGATCACTTGGCGAGGAAGCACGGTACACTCTGGACAGGTTTCCATTCTATCACAACATAGGGACACACAGGACAAACAACCAGGCTAGTGCAACATAGTAGTCAGTTTAGAGTGAGGGCAATTTAGAGTACAGGTATTCAATTAACCTAAAGCTTCGTTTTTGGGCTCTGACAGGAAGCCGGAATAGCCAGAAAGAACCCACACATTTACAGGGAGTACATGTGAACTCCAAGGCTTCATATAGACCGTTGTAGTTCAATCATTTTTATCTCTGTACGCCACCCAGGTCTGTTTACCAGTTTCGGGACCCGAAAAATGGTCAAATGTTTCAAGCCATACAAGTCAGACAAATGCAACAGCAAGTCAGACAAATGCAAGACTAATATTCAAACCCAAGAACCTCTTCCTCTTCCTGCAAAGTACCAGTGATACCAACTGCTCCAATAAGCTGCAAATGCCTGGTTCAAGAACATAGTTACGTGATGTATTTACTGTATATATTTCGTCTTGTTTCTACTTCTTATTATGCTTATTTACATTTCTTACTTGTTTAAATCGAAGCAATTCGAAATTGACCCCATTTATAGTGATACAAAAGTATGTGCACATTACTTCTGCAAGGAGTTACTGACTTTTACTTCTTTTTAAGCATTATGTATAATCTTTGCATAGTGTAGTCGGTGTTTAGGATTTCTCGCTTCATCAGATAAATCTTAGAAAACCAGATAAAATAGGGCCATCTGTTAGTTGTAAACCGTAATGATAGTATGCAGCACTATCCTTATGTCAGCATTGTGTCAGCCAGCCCTAACCAGTGCTCCAGCACATCGGTCAGATTTAATCACCCTTTCTCACCTGACGTCCAGAAGAATATGTCTGCTCTACTGTGTGTGTGTATAGAGAGAGAGAGAGAGAGAGAGAGAAGGTACAGATTATAGACTCTCACCTAAGGAAAAGCTATATCCCTCCTCCATTTAGCCTGTTTGCTACCAGACAGCCAGAGGTTCAAAAATTAAAAGATACAGGAGGGAAAATCTCTTAAAATATACTATTGCTGTTTAAAGACTGTGTTACTTCTCGTTGCCTGGTTCTTTTCAAACTCATATGATTTTAGGAGCATGGCTTTCCCCAAATGTTTAAAGGAGACATCCACCTAATAACTTGAACTGTCCATTTAGTCAACCACAGTAAATATGGTGATTGCAATAGAATGTCGGCCAACTTCCTGTCCAACACTTTGGAGGACTTTCATAACAGCTTAAAAATCAAACACTGCTGCCAGAGCAGCAACACATAGGGTTCATTTTGTGTTTAAGCTGTCATAAACTGTGGCAATTAGCAACAAAGAAATAAGATAGAACTGTTTTCAATTTATCAGTCACCTATTTTAAATCAATGTGAGTAAACAGAAGATAAAGACAATCTGGTTGTCATTAAAAAGCCCAGAGGTATTAATGTGATCCAACCCTACACTATGTCAGGTTAGTCTCTGTTACTGATATTGACAATTTTACTACAGGTAGTGTTTATATATATATATATATATATATTTATTTATTTATTTTTATTTTTTTTTTAAGGTGAATAGGCATTTAAATTTTAGCATTTACCATTTAAATGACAAAATTGTAAATTACCATAAATTTATTTATATGAACACAGAGTGCAAAGTGTTGCATTTACCCAAGAATAAAGCTCCACTCCCAGGGCAAGTCCATGAGGAAGTGAGAGATGACAGCAGCAGTGCTGGCTTCGAGCAGGCAGGGCCCAGCTGCTACACGTATACACACGGTTTTGAGCTTCCTCAGAGCCTGACAGTAGAAATGTATATGTTGTAATGATGCATGACTTCTATTTTGCAGAAAGCATTGAAAAGCCCACGTTTTTCAGCACCAAATAACTTTAACTATTTCAACTGAAATATGAAGCTTTTATAAGCTGTCATTGTGAACTGTTTGTTATTTCAGGGAAATTTTAAAACTTAGAATAATTGCAATGATTTGAAGATTTGGTCAGATGTAAATAGAATCTGCCTCTATTTCGTAGAGTCTGTGTTCTTAATTAGAGGCATTGTATACAGATTTGAGGTTAAACTATTAATAATTATTTAGTTTTTTAAATACTCATGCTCCAGTTAACCACTAAACCTTTCTATGAGAATGAATCATACCTTGGGATCCAACCCCAGGCCAGCTCTGGCCAGGATGACAGCCAGAGCAATTTTTCTCAGGGACGCAGACCATCTGAAGTTAATGTACACCGAATCTGTTACAACTGGGATGTTTCTCAGCAGGAAGCCCATCAGCAGCATACCTGCAGCGCAGCGGAAAGGGTGGGAAAGAGGAAAGAAGATCCGTTTTAACCCTAAATGCTGTTTATTTTATTTGGGGTTGTCTATCACACAATACAGATCATGTGTACAGATTTTAGGTGAATGTGACTAAATGGGGAAAAAACCTGAAGACTAAGCAGCAAAAAAATAAAGCTTTTTGAAAAGGTTAGAATCAATCAAAGCTGCTAACCAAAAACTCTTCTTGATCAAAAGTGAAAAAAACTGAACATAGAAGCAATAAACTGGCTCCCAACCCTGGGCGTCTGCGACCACTGTCCTGGATGTTTTATATGTCCAGCACACCAAAGTGGGGAACTTTCATTGATCTATCTGGACCGGTCAGTCAGTCAAAATTTGCTCTGCTGTCAGTTATATATAATATGACGACTGTAGTGACTGATTCAAAGCTAATATTATTTATTTAAATTAATCCAGAATAAAAGAGCTCCATTGTCCTTCCCATTCTTAAACATAACTGATATAGATTATTACGCTAACAGGACCATTTTTGTGCATGCTTGCTATTAACAAAAACAAGCATAACAAATTTCTTAGAGAGAGCTTCAATTTCACATAATAATAAAAAAAAACTCATCATGAAATTGACAACTGTCATAAAAATTAGGTTTTGTGTTTTATAAAAAGGGTAGCTGCATTTTCTAGCTACTTTGGGTTAGTTCAAATGTCAGCATAAAAACTTTTTTCTTTTTTAACTTTCTTACATTTTGGTGTAAAAATGTCAAATGTGCAATAATTTTGTCACTAATTTAAAATTATAGAAAAATCTTGTTTAACAGAACAAAGTGAAACAAACTCCTCTCAGACACAATCTATTCTTGCCTCTGCTCTAAATATGGATCAGTGACAATCGTTCAAAACAGGAAGGCTCCTTGAGGCTCTTGTTCAGCTACATTAAAAGATGCAAGCAGGCATTAATTAATGAAGTAACAGCTAAAACTACAGAGCTTTTTCCATCACAAACGCAGTATTACATCTACAAGTTATTTTGAAGGGATATTATAGAAAAAAATATCTTGTTAATATGATGCACATTTAGGTTTTGAGGTGCAAAAACTTTAATTTGTAGTTGGAAGTCAGAAATTAGAAATTGATGCCTAAACGACAATAACTTGTTTATCTTACCCAGGAGTGGTGGAAATGGTGGAAGTGTAGGCAGCTGGATGAGGGCGACTGCTTTGCCACCGACGATTGCACAGAGAAAGAGTATGGTGATGCCAAACAGATTCCCTCCAGGAAGACATTCTTCCTCTGTGATGGACACAATCACCCCAAAGAGTACAGCTGCCAAAAGAACTGAAGAGGGAAGAGAAGACAGACATTAACTGAAAGACAAATGATCCATTTTGTCACTTTTGTCAGCATGACTCTAAATTTTTTTGAAAAACAGAAAGGTATAATAAATAAATAAAAAAAAACAGTCAGCTATTTTAACCTACTGAAAACCTGCAACGGTTTAAATTTTGTATTTTGAATACACATCTAAATATGTGTGCAACTACATCATTTGCAAATCAGTACTGTTTACTGTATAAAAGTGTAAAAATGTAAGTTAATGTAATATATGTATTTTAAAAAATTACAAAAGGAAAAAAACAATAAAAACACTTAGCCTACAAGTGAATCCTTGTGGTTACCTTTGGTAATGAGAGAGGCAAGGAGGCCTTGTGGCGGACATGGGCAAAACTTGCGAAGCAGCGGGCAACAGACCACTGGTGGGTCTGTGTTGGTGCCAGCATCCACCACAGGATTGCGAGGGATAAAATAGGTCGTCTCCTCTGTTATGTTTGGAGTCGAGCAACGCCGCACCACCACCTGGAACTGGTTCACGTTGAGATGCTTTAAGGGAAGAATCACGACACAAAGAAAAGTGTGTCAATAACATAACAGATTAACTTTAGAATCTAGATTATGGTATAAACATGCTGAGATATGATGTTATCACAGTTACCTTTGGGTAAAAATGATTGATCACAATATTTACAACAGAACACAGCTTATTATAACTGTGTACTGTGTTCTTCATCAATGAGAGCATGCTAATAGATTAGAAAACAGATATTCTGCTAAAAAGAAATACTCAGTTGGGTGTGTGGGTTCCAGTTTTTTCCCTTTTCTTTTAGCTTTTACCTCAACATGATTTGCAGTAGGAAGAGTGATTCTCTCCAGCAGTGGGCTAGGTGCTGGGCTGGGTGCTGGGCTGGGTGCTGGACTGGGTGTAGGACTGGGTGTAGGACTCGGTTCAGTTTTTGCAGGTTTCTCGGGGTTTTCCTCCATTATTGTACTCCACAGTTTTTCTGATTCTTTTGCTTCTTGAGGTAGCAAGTAGTTTCTTGAGGTGCTTTTGCTTTTTTTGCTTCTTGAGGTGAGTTCAACCGTGAGGTTTAACTCACGGTTGAGCTCAGCCATTTGAATTTCCTTCACTTCTTAGTGTCCAGCCTCTCACCTGGCGAGATGTTCATACATCTCATGTTCTAATAACAGTGAGAGAGGAAAAAAAGAAATGAATACATAAACATTAAAGCAAATAGCAAATCGTTTTACATTCAGAACAAAATGTCATGGTCAGTGTTTGCAGCTGTAAGTCAGGATTTAATCACATAAAAGTTTGCTCTTTCAAAAATAACCTGTACTGCTGCTGCATTATGCAATAAGACATAATGTAGCTGATCAGTATTCTTTATGTCAACTTTTCTTATTTTTTTTACCCCCACTTTCTTTATTTTTTTAAATCAAAATATTCCTTTAAAAAGTTATGTGGCCTACTTATGTTTTATATCCTTGAGGCAAACTCTTTTTGGCGCTATCTGATACAACTACAATAAAACAAACTAAAACAGTTTGTGAAGAGGGTCCAAGCAGACAGGAATGACCAGATTTCATTTTCAAAAAACTTGAATGATTTATTTATGCTAAGTTGTTGTTTCCGGCTGACAACTTTCATGAAAAATTACCACCAGGCAGAAAGGGCTTTAATGCTCCAAATCCTGCCAGTCAGCACAATCACACCTCCATCATCAACCTCAGTCCTTCAACAGAAGGAAGAAGCAGAAAAAAAATTCCCATTACTCAGCAGTTAGAGAGAAGTTGTCTAGGTAAGCTAAGGTCTCAGTTCAGACCGCATACAAAGCGGTGTGAACTCAAGATACATAAAACTGGGTTTTGGAAATAAGAATAGGCAAGCTGTAATAGCAAAAATTTGTCTACGAGTATTCCCTCAGTGTCTAAATGCAAATGCATGCCACACTTTCCAGATTTGTATTTGTTTAAAATCTAAACTGATTCCCTTTTTCTTCATACTAATGTACTACCTTGTATTTGTCAATCCACATATCTTATGTTTTGGTATTACATTTGAAACACTATAGGGAAAAGTCTTTAAAGAGTCTTTTCTAGCTGATCAGCTCCAATATTAAGCCTGTTGTGATGTTCATCAAATTACACATGAAGGACAATTTTGCTTCTTTAAAAAAACTACTTATTTTAAAAATGTACACTATAAAATCCAGCAGTGGAGATATATACCCAAATAATCAGATGTATACAATTGTTGGAGAAAAAGAGACATCCAACACTAGATAGTACTAAAGTAAAGTGTATCTTTCTCTACTAATGCTAATACATTAAGACGCAAATCTTGTGCTCAATACATATCAATAGGCCTATATGAGACACTTAAAATAAAATTATAGCAGCTTATCCCAAACAAAATTTAAGAAACTACACAGCTGAATAGTGCATTAAAATTACCAATGACATTAATAAATTGTAAGTAGTTAATTGTAGCTGTGACATTTCAGTCTGCTATAACTCCAACTTCAAATGAAGATACAGACACTACAAATAAAGGCTGTATACCAACTACTCTAATGTTTTGATAGCTGCTTAGGGCAACAGACGTTTGATAATCCAATTCTGAAAAAGCACTAATCAATGCTTACAGCTCGACCATATGGCACACCTAGCAAGCGTTAGCTCAAGCAGGTAAAGTGGTAACTAACGACTGCTACAGGTGACAATACAGTTAGCACGCTAGACCATTAAATGTCTTGCTACACAGGGGTCAGTGATGTTTTTGTACACTGCATTAGTTCGTGTAGTATTGTATTGTTAGCCGTCACACAGTAACAACCACTGTAAACTGTTGAAGCTTTCAGATATCGACTAGCAATGCAACATTCATACATTATCGGACATATTCAACTGTGACTGCTAAAAGTTTATTTTTGTTAACTAGTTGAAGTATCTTACTTCATTGACCAGTTTGCAAAGCAACCATGTGTCAGTGACGGCGCTGTGACGTCCTAAAACGTGCTTCATATGTTGAAAAAAAGCATTCCGTAGTAAGTAATAGACACGATTTCAGAGAATAAAACTAATCTAACATAAAAACAAAATCAAGGAAGCTCTTGCCCGAAATTGTGCGCCTCCTCAGCTGCTTTAATTTGCTATAATTGACCATGCTCCATCCAGACTCTGAACCCCCCGCGTCCCATTCTAGACTCACGGTTGCCACGGAGACCCCCTTTTAACTTGTCTGTCTGTCAAAACTCTATAAATGAGCATATTGCAGGAGAAAAACCGCTCACCTCATACCGTAAACACAGCCATGGTTTGCAGAATGTCACTGCCGGCGACTGTGGTAGTGCTGAGGAACAAACACCAGCTGGGTACTGGAAATGAGGCGGATTAGTGATAGACAGGCAAATACCGTTTATATATAGTGCGAACGCAAGTTGGAGGTGGAGGAGTGGGAGGCGGAAACAATCAGTTTTCAGTGTTTACATTTTGCATTGTTTGCTTCTGCAATTTTTTTTTTGACAAAACGAAAGGGAACTATGGATTTTTATGCTGTCTACTTTTTAATGCACTTTTCACTTATTATAATGTTTTGCATAATGTGCATGTTTTACTGATAATCAAAGCAAATATATATATCTTTAGGAATTTTAAAGTTTATTTAAACGACGACAATATGACTTTATTACCACCATCTTAAATATTTTTAAACAGCAAAATTGTGACTGACCATTTTATGAAGTGCGAGGATATTAAATAAAAACAAATTACAAATAAAAGTCTTAATAGTATGCCATGTGTGTGTGTTCCTTTACTTTGATACACCTAAATAAAACCTGATGGTACCAGTACACAAATAATGTAGGTATAAAACTTTTCTGTTGAAGTGATCATCACAAAGACCAAGAAACACAGCAGAAAGGTCAGTCCAAGTTGGGGAGAAGTAGGCTAAAAAGCAGGTTGAGTTTACAGAACAATATACGAAACTTAGGAAATTTCCATTTTTGACATCATCACCCAAAACTGGAAACAATGTTTACAGTTATTATTAAATGTAACTGTTTATAACAGAAAATCTACAAAGACATGGCAGTTCACCTAAACTGATGCTGGGCAAGAAAATAATTAATTATGGAAGCAGCTAAAAAGCCCATGGTAACTCTGGAGATGCAGCAGAGATCCACAGCTCAGGACAACCACTAGTTGTGCCCTTCACAAATCTAGTCTTTCTGAAACACTCTAAAGATAAAGCCCCATTTAAAGCAAATTCTGAAGGTTCCTTTGTCAGTAGAAACACAAATTTAACTTTTTATCCTACATGCAAAATACTGCAAGGAGGAAAACTGATACACACAGTTAACATGTGTTGGATGGAGTTGAACAGCTAGAGCTACAAAAGTATGCTTTAGATCAAAATATGTGCATGTTTTAAAATGACCTAGTCTAGGTTCATGCGTAGCCCAACTGGGAAACTGTGACAATTTCCTTTTAGAGATGTTCTCCATTAAATTAGAGTGAGCTTAAGCTGGTTTGGTGAAAAACCAGGGGCAAAAATTGCAGACCAGATGTGCAAAGTTAATACAGACAAATTCCAAAACGTTTTGAGCAAAAGGTGGCTTCATCTTTCAAGTCAAGTATTGGCTGGGGGGAGCAGAATATAAATTTATGTTGCACATTTTGAGATTTTTATTTGTAAAAAAAAAAAAAGTCTGAAAACTTTCAACTTTGTGTTGAACTACCACATAAAATAAGTTGGAGGGAGATTGTGATTTTAAAGAGTCCAAAAGAAAAAAGTTCAAGGGGCCTGACTACTTTTGCATGGCACAGTGCACTTGTAATCTTATAACAGGTTTAATTTGAAATGCTAGTTTAGCAGAGATAAAAAATAAAAAAAAAAACATTCAGGGAAAAATAGACCATTATCTAAGCTTTATTTTGATCTAAAACTTTCCTCAGTTTACTGATACTGAGAATGTCACAGGTTCTTCACAGTCTCCATCCCCCATCAATGATGTGTTCTGTTCCGGTGACATAGGCTGACTGTGAAGGACACGGATACAAATCACAGATGAACTACATTACTTCACAAAACACACAAAATTCATTAGAATAAGACTATTTCTATACAATTACAGAGACTACAGCCACATCCTGTTAGCCAGTGTGCCACATCTGACTTGACTCACCTCATCTGATGCCAGGTATACACAGAGGTGTGCCACCTCTTCAGCTGTGCACAATCTTCCAGTCTTCTGTCGAGCCATAAAGTTCTTGTAAGCCTATACAGCAATAAGATTGATGGTATTTATTAACTTTAACAGCCAAGATGATCAAAATTTCAACTTGTGAAACTTGAGATAACTTGCAGGATACCAGTGAAATAAACACAAAAATTGTAAGTCCTGAGTATACAGTACTTGTTCTGGGTCAGGCTGAGCCTGGATCCTATCCCTCAAGGACGGTGTATCAACAGTTCCTGAGAAAATATATAAAACAGCAGGTCAGACACTCATCTGAAATGATTTTAGTATGCAGAGTCAGCTCTGTGACTAACTGGAGGATGCTGATAAGGATCCTCCAGTTATCCAGCTTATCTATAATAATAAATATTATTATAGACAAGCATGACATTGCACTCACTTGTGCCTTTGAAGTGACAAACAAAAGGGTTACACAATGTATTCCTTAAAGCACGGGGTGAGATTTTACATGATAAGGCTCCTAATTTCCAAGAACTCGACTTCACTTACTCTCAGTTACGATAGCAGGACAATTAAAGATTACCAATAGCAAAAAAAACCCAAAACAAAACAAAAAAACAGACAAAATATTCTTTTTGTCTAACACTGACCAGGACAAACACAATTGCAGCGAATGCCTTGCTCAATAAAATCAGCAGCTATGGATTTGGTGAGGCCAATGACAGCAGCTTTGGAGGTACTGTAGACGCAGCGGTTCACAACACCTACAACAAAGAAGCACATGTCATTTACGCTTCGTCAAAGACACCAAGCAAATATCTGAGATAAGAAGATAAAAAAAAACATCATACTTCAGTGGCGTTGATTTTTTATTTTTACCTTTTATGCTTGAAGCAACAGAAGCCATGTTAATAATGTTTCCAGACTTTTTTTCCAACATCTAGCGTGATAAAATAAAACAATCTTTTATTAATCTATCGAGTGAAGTTCAATTTTGACAAATTTGCTTCAATCTCAGCAAAAAAAAAAAAAAAGATTCATCAAGATGCTATCCTGATTTGTAGCTAGTTCAGAGGTTGGATTAGAGGCTGGATTAGTAACTGGACAGTCACAGTTCATCATGTCACAGGCTCAGAGTAATACAGCTAATCCCAACAGACAAAGGTTGAGAACAACTTTAGAGGCATATGTCGCTTATTTTTCCCACAACATTCTACACCATGTTCTCTCAGCAAGGAAGTGAGCTGTGTTAAGAATATAGAAAATGAGGAATCACCTTAGGCAGGAAAGCCTTGCACATGAGATACATGCTTCGCACGTTCACATTCATGGTGAAGTCCCAGTCTGCTTCTTCACAGTCCAGGACGGTGCCGTGGTGCACGAACCTGTAAGCAAGAAACCACAATGGACCCGGACTGCAATAGAGAATGTTCTTTTGGTGTCATAGCTAAAGCTGTGAGCATAACATCCCACACAAATGAATAAACTAGAGTAAAACAGGGGTTTTCTCTTAAAGGTAACATTGGATATTTGATAAGGGGATTGATAAACATTGTAGAATGCCATTAAAGTGTAGCTCAAAACACGAGTACACATACTTTCATTGGAGTTAATTTGTTCTCCATGTTTAAGTGGTTATATTCACTGATTAACATCACAAGAAAGGTAGAGTACCCTGCAACGTTGAAGAGCACATCAACGTGATCATGTTCCTTTGCCAGAGCTTCCACTTGGTCCTTCTTAGTCACATCCACCACTTTAGTCCTGATTCCTGGTCAGAAAAATATATTAGTTAAATCTTTAAAATTGATTTATACATACATACATTAGTGCCCAGATTTAGATTTGTGCAAAGAAAATGTATTTATTATACCACAGTTACTAAGAAACTAACTGCATTTCCTCTATATATGATGAAAAGATTAGTTCAAATTAGCTAGGTCAAAATTAGGTAGGCCAAACAAAAAAATAGCAAATGCGTTTCCATAGTAAAATTTTAGGAGAAACTTTCTGCATTGGAAATCTAAGCAGACAAAAATACCTCAAAGTCAAAACAACAGTTCTACCGATCAAATTTTTTTGTTATTTCTGTAAAGCTGTTTGTGAGTTAAAGAAGCAGTCATGAAGAGCAAAATCAAAAATGTGGGTGGAATAAAAATGTTCCTTAGATAGAAAACGTTACTTTTTCTGCCAGACGGAAAAAATAAAGGTGGGACAACAAAAAGCAGTTTCAGCCTTTTAGAAAAACAACTTTTTCTAAAAGTGGTTTAGAAAAAAACACTTTTTTCTAAACCAAATAAAATAAAGTTTTTTTTGGTGGTTTCTAAACCACCAAACCATGTGTGTACACAACACACATTATGTGTTGTGTACACACATTTGTGTGCACAACACACAACCACTTTTTTCCAAAAAAGTGTTTTCTAAACACACGAATGTGTGTTGTGTAATTGTACTTTGCATTATATAATAATTCGATTTTACCTTTATCTGATGTGCTTGTTGTTCAGACTTTAATTCTGTGGGATAGAACTGAATGTTCTGATGGTAAGGAACCATCAGATGAGGTTTGTTTAAATTTTTAATAAATTATCTTTAGAAGAACAGCATGCAAGCCTCTCTGATGTGGATTCAGAGGAATCCTTCATTCTTTAGCTAATGAGACAACAATTTTGCACCTATGTAATAAGCGATTTTGAGTTCAAGTCTGTAACCAATTAATCAGTTCATGTCGTATTGTTTATATGTCTAAAATGATCAAGAACAAAACATCTTGTTATGCTGCCAGTTTTAGGGTAGTTAGTAAACCTTTTTAAGGACTAAAAAACAATTTAAAAAAAGGAGTTACTGCAATGCTTCCAGTCTGTTTTACCCCAGTTTTCCAGTAGGTGGCAATCACAGCCAACAGAAAAACCTCTTGCCTTCAAAGGCGTCCAGCTCCTTCAGCTTCTCTCCATTTATGTCTGTGGCTGTGACACGAGCTCCCTCCTTTGCAAAAGACTGTAATAAAAAAAAAAAAAAACTTGCATCACTAATGCAACATTATTAGATCATTCTGATTTCCAAATCAGTAACATTACATGAAAGAAGAGATTATCTACAATTAAATTTGCAATGAAAAGAGCACATAACTGATTTCTAACCTGAACTTATTTAAATTTGTATTACTAAATACCTTTTATAGTGCACATTGAAACTGTTAGCAACCTGCACACTAGATGTTTGAATCTATAGAAGACTTCGACATATCTTCAGGGTCCTTTGAGTTGAGGATTCAAGTGTTTTATTACCACTTTGGGGAGAGTATGACATCAGGGTTTTGCAAGAAGATTGGTCTAAACATATGTTTACCTCATCTCTGGGAATGCTGTTAGAGCAGTCATTTACAGACCACCGACATTAAATGGGCTCAAATGAGGCGATTTTGCTTTCAGGAGCTTTAGTCTTTTCAAAGGAAAGGCTTCACTTTTCGAACAGGTTTTCAAGACATTAAAAGAGCAAGACATTATTATTATTTTTTTTATATAAAAGCACTTTACTATTGCTGCAGCGCGTCCAATCCCCTGTGCGGCAGCAGACAATACAATCACTTTCCCATCCAGACGGCCCATAGTTTTCACTGTGAATAAGAGAAACCAAACAAACGAGGAGCATTGATAAGATATGAGCTCAATTTGATATTTGTTATTCTTCACAAAAAGTCAAGCATCATTACACTGTCTGTGAGGTCTTATATAATACCTAAGCCTGCAGTAAACTGTGAAGACAATACCTGCTGACCAAGAAGTAATGAGTGACACTCTGTTTCTTTTTAAACGCTGCAGTTTGAAAATCTTAGACACTTGAACAAAAAGAAAAATAAAGAGTAATTTAAATTCCTCACAGGTTAGCGCCCATTTAAAAGGGTTTGATCACCAATTTCATAAGCTCTTGGCAGACAGTGAGATTTTCTTCTTTTACTGTGAATTGTAAATTAGTATACCACTTAAAAGTAAACTGTATTTGTTCTTTATTCTGTTTTTATGCATTGCATATTTCTATCTTTGTGTGAATCCATTTGCCTGTCACTTTGTAAATGTTGCACAAAAATGTCCCAAAGTAAAAATCAAGATTTATGAGACATAAATCTATTTTTTTCAGCCATTTATTTCTATTAATTGCGAAGATTGTTGCTTACCGGTAATGAGAAACTGAAAATTAGTTTTGGAAACATTTTTTTTTTTTTACATCAGATGGTTTTAAAAATAGAAATGTTATGCTCAAGTGATTGGTCAGCACTCATTCGCCTACATAAGATAATTTTTTTGTTGATCTTATGAAATATTCTATTTTTCTCAAACACCAAATGTAAGGTTTTCCTCATGTTTAAGCAACAATCATCATAACTACGTGAAATTAATATACATATGACTGCACTTGCTAAATGAGTGAGAAAAATATTGAAGTTTTTCACGACATTTGGTTGGTTCTGCACTTGTAAATGGTATCAACACTCTTAGTGGTCACCACATTGATGGACATGATAGAGAGCATTAAGAAAGCTTTACAAAGCAGACTTTTACTCTTACTGAAGACGTTTCTGGCTTTGAATTCAGTTAGATTATAGACTGTAAAGAAAGTAGATAACCAAATAAACATTCTTATTTAAAAATGGTAAATGAGCTAGTATCACAATTTTCATGCATTAATGTAACATTTTGCTATTTAAACAGAGGAAAGCATGAACAGCATATTTGAACAGCATGGAACCTTTTGCATGTAGATTTCGCCTAAATTAAGACAGCGTCGCAGAAAAAAAAAAAACGTAATCCGAAATGTGCCAACAGTCAGCGGATATGTAGTAACTTTTACTGGAAGAAACAAGAAAGCAAATGCTTCAAAGAGACGTGAACTTTAGGTGCAAACTCACCGTCGTCTTTTCAACTGAGACACAGCTGCACTAAGCAAAGCCACACGTGACTCCCTTGCTGCGCAGTGATTGGTTGGAAAGCCGGAAGTGGCTCTGTAAAGGTAAGAAAAACCTCCATAAGTAACTCCAAAGTCCTCTTATGAAAGACCTACTGCATGGTCTGTAGGTGTTCCACAGTAAAAATTGTTACAAATTATTCACAGCTTCTGAGGCCGTTAGCATACTAAATTGACTCTTTAACAATGTTTGCAAACTGTTACCAGCAGGAGTCAGTGCTGTTCTTTCAGTTTGGAGGCTGAAAAGCTAAGAAAAAAGGGGCAGTCACCCCCAAACTGGAACAGTGGCTACAACAGATCCCAGGAACAACATCAGACATCTCAGTCCAGAAATGTGCAGTCCTAGGCACAGCCAAGATACTGCGCAGAATCCTCAAGCTCCCAGGCCTCTGGTAGAGGACCCGAGCTAAGAGGAAGAAACACCACCCGCGGTGGGTGAGAAGGGAATTT
>CAEFZY010012019.1:0-24226 GCA_903066815.1 Brachyrhaphis roseni
CTGGCCCTCTGCTGGCCCTCTGCTGGCCCTCTGCTGGCCCTCTGCTGGCCCTCTGCTGGCCCTCTGCTGGCCCTCTGGGCGCCGCCGGCCCTCTGCTGGCCCTCTGCTGGCCCTCTGCTGGCCCTCTGCTGGCCCTCTGGGTTGTTGACTCTCCTGTCGTTTCCTGGAGTCCCTCAGGGACGCCTGGCTGTTTTCTTCTTCTTTCCCCGGAGAAGATTTGCTGGTTCAGCAGGAAGCATTCTCTCCATCAAGCTGCCCGCTGCAGCAGCAGATTAGGTTTTAATTCGTGATGAGGCAGCAGCCTCCTCTGTTGGAGGCTGAACGCCGCCTGAATCCTCCTGAGGGATAATCCTGAAACAAAGCGCCGCTGCGGCTCGCAGTGACACTAAAAGACACGTTCCAGCTCCGCCTGCTGCTGCAGCAACACGGAGCCTTTATGTGGAGACGCAGCGATTTACATCAACATCAGGTCGTGTCCTCCTCTGGAGACGCTCTGAAACCCCAAACTGACAGGAGAAAGGAGCAGCAGTGACACTCCTCCACCTACAGAAACGGCCCTCTGCTCCATCCGGCCTCCATTAAGCCTCAGCAGTAATTAACCCGAGTCGCCTGCTGAAAGGAGACGTTTGTTCTGCTCAGCTTTAAGGTTTTCTACAGGATTTGGGTCTTAAACCAACAGAAACATTTCAGTTTATTCTGACTCAAATCCTGATTCTGCTCAAAGTTTTTGGTTTTGTGACTAAAACTCTCCAAGTCCTGAACTCCAAGCTGGTAGTCGGAGCGTTTGGGTCACACTGAGAAAATCAGAAAAAAATACAAGAAAAAAGTCATAAATGTTACAACTTTATTCTTTTATTGACTTTATTCTAATACTGACTGTTATCAAAATATTACAGTTTTATTCTTGGATGAGTTTATTCTTGTAATTTTATTTTTTGTGTGTTCTTAGTTCTGCCCTAATAGTCCATAAGATGTAGGTTTGACCTTTGACCTTTTTCCATGTTTCATGGCTATGGTAAGGCACAACAGGACGGGAGCATTTGCTTCATCTGAGCTTCTTCAGAAAATATTTCTGTCTTTTTAGAGCATTAACTCTTTTTTGGGAAAACCCAAAATGAGCGTAAAAACATTTTTTTTTGCAAAATTGAGGGAATTATTTTAAATGTTGTCGTTTCCATCAACTTTTTCTATGGCAATACTTCAAAATCTGCATGAACTCGTCAAACTGTCACCTCATTTTTTGAAGGCTTACAGTGAAAACACAAAATAAAGTTGCTGAAGTAGTTTGATAGAAATAACCAGAGCTCTGGATTATTTCACATTTTGAGTTAAAGTTTAATGGATTTATTTTTCAAAAACAAATTACCAGATAGTTTCAGCATCCTGTGTAAAAAATGAGCTGCCCTGCTATTTCTTTTCCTTTCCTGCATGAAGTTTAATGTGAAAAACGATTCTTTAAACTGCAGCAGCGGTGAGGATAACAGCCTTAATCCTCTGTTTTGAAGCTAACAGGATTAAAAGTGGAGAAGAGTTTTCTTTTCTGCGTCCCTCGATTTCCACGTTCAAACTTCTTGGTCATTAATAAAAGAGTCAAATTAAATCTGGAGCGCCAAAACAAAGCAGAGAACAAAAGGAATAACTCAAAGGTGCCAGCATCCTGTTTTAGTTTTGGATCATCCGCCGGGGGTTTTTTATTATTACTTCAAAAACTTTATTTTCCATCTCGGATTCCTCCCTGCCTGCTGCTCCAGTTGTACCTGTGACAGCACACACACCTCGTCTTTAAACACACACTTCCCACCGCAGTGACTGAATCGGAGCCAAGTTGGCGTCGCTACAAAGAGGCAGCCTGCGGATTCGTCAGCGGCACAGATACGGCGGGGCGGGACAGGGGACTGGGAGGACGGGAAGAGAGGACGCACTGCGAGTCTGAGAGCCTCTTAAAATCAGAAACACTCAGAGTTTTTGTAGTCATGTAAAATTAAGCTCAGGCGCCGCAGAAGCTGTCGTTTGAGGCGACAAATGATAAAAGTGACGGACAGGGAGGCGACACACGTCATACATGTCCCCGTGTGGACTGAGACAAGATTTTAGTTTTTAAACACAACTTAAAACCCAACAGACTCAGGAAGTCTAAAACTATGAATTAAGAGAGAAGGATTTATTTATAAAATGGTCAGAAAAAATACTTGATTAGAGCAGGAGTGTCCAAAGTGTGGCCCAGGGGCCACATGTGGCCCTCAGACTGGTTTTTCCTATCTGGACGGCTTCGCTTTGACTCAGAAACTCATGAACTTGGAAACTGCAGTTCAGAGGAGGAGCTGCGTCTTGTAGGCGGGGCTAAGCCCACCCAGGCATTTTGCACTGATCAATGGTTGCCATGGAGATTAAAGGATTTCTGAAACATGCATGAAAGAATCAAAGCAACACTACAGGCATGTTTTTTTCTTTTATAACATGATGTGAAAATCAAAAATGTCGATTTTATATAATACTGGCCCTTTAAGAACATCAAAGTCTGTTTTGCTGTGACAGGAAGTTTGTTCCACACCTGACCCAGATACTCCGGTTCTGTCAGGAGAAATGGGTCAGAATCAGAGTAAACCTGACCTAAAGCAGGAAAACTTTAACCTGACTTGTTTTCTCTGGTTCCTTTAAGAAAATCTAATAAGTTTACAGAAAGAGCATCTTGTGTGAACCAGGACCAGGACGCCGGGTCCCACCCCATCAGGTGATCCCGGCGCTGCGTTTGAAGCCCGACCCTCAGAGACGCTCTGATCCTGAACTGTGTCAGCGAGCGGCGGTGATTTCTGGCTAACGGGACGTTATCGTCTGATATTCTAATTAGTGCTACATCAAAACAGGAAGGAGGTCTCGCCGCCCCCAGAGGACAGGATGCCTGTCCAACAACGCCTCTGTCTCTGTGAGTGTTTACCAGAACTTTTCCAGGTCATTTCATCTCATTTCAGCAGCAAAGTCTCTTTTCTGAGGACAGCAGGTTCAAACAACGATTTCACACAAACTGCTTCCTCAGGAGCAGAAAATCATGTTTTAGTAGGAAACTGATGATTTATGAAGTATTCACACTGATACAGTTTAGTTTTCCAAACATTTGTTTGTATGTAACAATTTTTTCACAAGACTTTCGATGGATAGAAGTTAAAGCTTCAATATGTAACTTTGAGCGACAAAATATTTGATGAAACTGTCATCATGTTGTGACAGTTTACGAGATAATCCTGTCTTCTCCCAGCGCTAACTAGAAACAACCAATCAGAGTGCAGAGGCAGGTCTTAGCGCTGTCAATCACCATCTCAGATGGCGCTGCCAGATTTTTCCCACCAGCAGATCCTGCTGTGAATGCTAGGCTATGATGGTGCATAAATGATTTTCCTGTAATGATGGGTTGTTTCTCCACCATTCAGTAGTGAGTACACAAGGATGATTGACAGCGCTGAGACCCTCCTCCTGATTCTGATTGGTTGGTTTTGGAGCATTTCTTCAGATGGCAATAGCAGCTCAAGGAAGAAGTGCAAGAGGTCAATATTTTCACAGATTATGTCTCATAACAAACCTTCGCAACATGGTGAAAGTTTTAACAAAAGTTCAAAAAACAGATTTTCTATAGAAGTTAAAACCAGAAGTTTACGGCATAATGACCCAAAACTGAGCCAGAACTCAGGATAAAAGTCAACGGAGCTGCTGTACCATGAAGAGCTCTGCAGCCGACATGAAGAAAGACTTTCTGTTCTGTTCTGGAGGAAACGGCTTCGTCTGTTTTATCACAAATTGATTCCATTATTTATTTTTAAACTACAATCACTTATTTGTTCTGTGCTTTCATCTCAGAGTGCAAACAGACATTAAGCTGCATAACGTTCATTAAAAACATGAAAAATTGGGATTTTCTAAAGGTTTTGACCAGTAGTGATGACTGTTCATGTTTTCGTCTCCTGATCAGACGCTGAGTCGTCATTTCAGATCACAACATGATGCGTTTTTCACCTTCACAACTGGGATTAAATAATCTCTAATCAGCTTCATATCATCCCACATCTCAGCTATGCATTTAAAACAAGGATTTCTACTTTTCCTCTGACTTCTCATCTCAAATAAATCAACTTTTTCTGTTGTTGATCTGAAATCTGGAGCTTCTTATTCACTTATTTCATCTTTTTATGCTTGAATGTGAATCAATATTTTCACCTGCAATCAAATCAAAGGAAAAACATAAATAAGTCCAATTATGTTTTCGTCTTTGTCCAATCATGTTGAGCTGCAGGGAGGAGTCGAAGGATAACAAAAAGCAGAACATGTACGAAGCTCAGATGAGGAAGAAGAGTCCGGAGAGGAGGAAGAGGAGGGAGCGACGCTCTGGAGAGGAAGAGGAGGAGAGAAGAAGAGACGTTAATAAACTGCAGAACAAATATTTTATTGAACAAGAATCAGAAGCATCTTCTTTTGTCAGCACAAAAAACGGTAAGACTTTAAAGAAGTTTCTAAAAATATTATTTTAAAACCTTAAAATTTAACAATTTTCAAATAATGCAGGATTTTTTTTCTGTTTCAGCCAATTTTAACAGTTTGTAGAATATTTTCTACATTTGTTTCTAAATTAACTGAATTTTTGTCCTGCATGAAAAAATATGAGATACATTTTTTTAAAGTAATTTAAAAATGAAAGTTGGATTTTATTTTCATTTTCACTTTTTATAGTAAAATCAATAAATAAATAAAACTGTTACAGTGATCATCTAGATTTGTTTTATAATGAAAGGAAATTTGCAAAAATTCAAAATACTTTAATTTTATTTTTAATAGTTAATGGATTTTAGTCACATTTTATAGAACTTTTACTTTTCATGTTAGTTTAAATCTTTTATTCTGAGGTTAAACAAATTTCCCTCATATTATCCTAAATCAGAGCTTATAGATGTTAGAAATTTAATTAATCCACATTTATGTTTCATTTTCTAGTTTTCTGCTCTGACATGTTTTCCAGCTGAAAGGTGAATTTTATCACCGTTAATATTTGATTTATTTTGCAGGATGAAGGTATGAGGATGACTCCAAATGCTCAGGAGGTAAACGCTGCACAAAATACCTTTTACTAAACGTAACGCTGAAGTTTTCATGGAAGAAGGACAGAAACCTGATCTGTGTGTCCGTCAGTCCGTCAGGTGCAGCGCGTCGTCCTGCAGCTGCGCCTGCTTTAAACCCGGAAAGGTCAAGCTCAGGTCATGTGATCGCTGTGGACACGGCTGGGTGGAGCACGGTAAAAACACGCCAACTTTATCAATCATCTCAGTTCATAATGCAAGAAGGAACAACATCATCTAGTTCAACTAAAACTAAATGTTTGTTCAAAATCTTTTGGTTGAATTAATTTGCTTCAGTTTTTATTTCCTGCTGATTTTATATGTTTGCTTTAAAAACTCCTGCAATATTTACACAAAATGCTTTAAAACACCAGAACAAGATGATGGAAGTTATGATGAAAACTTTGTGAGAAATATTTGCATATGAAGGTTTTCAGAGGCAGATTATGATGGATTATGATGGATTGTAGATATAAAACTTGTAGATTATTTTATTGGAGAACTTTAATTGGACCGTTGTGGATTACTCTGTTCTGTCAATGATTTTATTCAGCTGCACATTTAAAATAAACACATTGAGCTAAATTTAGTTGTGAGGCTCCAATAATAATAAATAACTAAAAATAGAAAATATCAACATAAAAAGGTTAATGGAGTTTATTAGTTTTAAGTTGTTTCTAAAAGTATTTGCTGTTTCTACAGTTATGATAGACATTTTATTAGAGTCTGAAGTATTTTGGAAATATTTTTTACTTTCTAACATTGAGAGACTAATGAAGTGGATAAATTTAAAGCAGAAACACTCAGCATGTCAGTAACGTTATAGGAATGAGGGAACATATTTAGGTCACAGTGAAATCCTTCATCTCCTCATAAATCTGAGAAAAAACCTCCAGGTGTTTCTGACCAACTCAGATAAACTCCTCTGTGTTCACCTGAAACCTGAGCAGAACCTTTGTTTAGTGGGACTGAGTGGCGGTTCTGTTTGATGGGTTGTGATCGGACTGAGTGGCGGTTCTGTTTGATGGGTTGTGATCGGACTGAGTGGCGGTTCTGTTTGATGGGTTGTGATCGGATTGAGTGGCGGTTCTGTTTGATGGGTTGTGATCGGACTGAGTGGCGGTTCTGTTTGATGGGTTGTGATCGGACTGAGTGGCGGTTCTGTTTGATGGGTTGTGATCGGACGTGTCCTCCGTTAGCCCGGCTCAGCCTGCAGCTGGTTCAGACTCTGAGGTGACGTGGAGTCAGGTGCTGCTGTCATCGTGTCGGCAGGAACATCTGGATGAAACATCTGCGGTCATGCGAACACGGATCAGGTGTTGTCAGGTTTATCATCAACACCTGCTGTGGATCTGCTCCACGTTCCCTCAGATCATCTCCACCAGCTTCGCTCACTCTGATTCATTTCTCCTCTCAGCTCTGGAGAAGGTCCAGGCCCGGCCGGCGTCCGGCTCCGGCCCGGTGGAGGTGGCCCTGCCTGGGCTGGTGTTTGACCTGAGCTCCCTGGTTCTGTTCGGAGCTCAGGCCGTTCCCGTCCAGCTGAAGATCTTACTGGACCGGCTCTACAGCGTCCTGCCTCCAGAGCAGGTCCGCCACCATTAACACGGGTCAGCTGCTGGGTCGGCTGCTGGGTCTGGTGCTGGTCGGGTTTCATCGTTTGTTTTGCCTCTCAGGTGGGTCAGATTCTGAACAGTCTGGGCTGGAGTTTGGGTGATTACGTCCGAGGATACATGCTGCAGGTAAACCCAACTAGTCCAGTTAAATCTTCTGAAAATGGACACAAAGTTCACATCTTTTATTAAACGTGTTGTTTGCTTTCATTTCAACATAAAGCTGTTAATCCAATCTGTGATTCATTCACTTAGTAAACTCCACTAAATGAAATAAATGACCCACATCCCATAAAATAATAAAAACATCAACATTTAGGATCCTAATTCAGGGTATTTTTTTATTAATTTAGTTTTTATTAATAAGACAAACCAGTCAGATATTATGTTTCAGATCAACAATAAAATCTGACTTCTTTATTTTACTAAACATTGTGTTGTTCTTATACATGTGCAGGTAAAGTGTGAGGTGAGACATATCTTACTGTCATATCATTAAAAATAAAATCTAAATTATTGTCTGAGCTTCAGCCAGTCAGGATCAAACTTCCAGAAGCCAAAATAAAAATTGGCTAATTGTGTAAATAAAGCAACTAAAGCAGAATACTTTATTTACATAAATTGTAAAACATAATTCCTCAAAGGAAGTACTGAGCCAGGCTTTATGCAGATCATGTCCATCATTTAAAGTGAGCAGCGACTGAGGGCTTTCATTCCCAGTTGAATCTAAGCTGCTGTTCCTGCAGCGTCCTGGTGGGGGCGTGTTGGAGCGCTGGGACACGGCCACGGCCCGAGAGCAGCTGCTGCTCCTCAGACAGTTCCTGCGCTTCGGAGAGACTCGGCCCATAGTGGAGGTGATGATCCTGCAGCACCTGGAGGGTGAAGCGTTCATGCCTGAGCGGCAGCCAGACGCTCCGGTGAAAACCCTCCAGTCCGGTTTGAGAACCGGTTCTCTGAGAGACAACGCCTCAGAAAACGTCCCAGCAGGACAGTCAGTGCTCCTGCCTTTCCATTTTCCACAATCAGCCATCTACTGTTCAGCAAAGGTGATGATTTTTGTTCCTTCCTGTACTTTAATGATCCAGAGCAGATTTTAATTTTAGCTCCATTTCTTTCTGCAGGAAATTTTTCCTGAGCTGCAAAACGTCCTGCAGGATTTTAGGAAAAACAAACTGGTTCAGAAACACGACAGACATCGAAGTGGGGAAGACGACGACTCTGAACAACAGAGATCAGAACCGGCCTTGTCCATAGAAACCGACCCGGACAAGTCAAATCCATCACCGTGGCAACAGAACCCCATCCTCCAACATGACCGGGTTTTCCTCCAGAAGAGACTGATCCAGGAGAAAACTGTTTCCTTTTCCTCTTCCTTCAACTTCTCACTTCCACCTTCCTCCTTGGTGTGTTCCTCCTCTTCCTCTCGCCTACAGCATCCTCAAACCCTTCCCTCCTTCTCCTCCTCTTTCCTAAAACCTCTTCGCTCCTTCTCTTCCCCTCTCCTCCCTGTTACGTCGCCGTGTTCGTCCCTCCATCCTCTCCCATCTTCCCTTTGCTCCTTCTCTTCCCTGCTGGCTGCTGGGGGGAGGAAGGGCAGGGTCAGCTGTGGCGTCTGTGGGAAAAGCTTCTATGACAAAGGTGAGCAGACATGACCTGAAGCTGAAAACTGGGAAAAGACTTCATGAAACCAGACAAAATGAGGTCAAAGTTAAGGTCAATTTATGTATGAAAGAGTTTCACTGGTAACAAATATCATTACAAAAACTCAGCATGAAATCTTTACAATGACCACAAGATTATTTAACAGAATAATAAAAAAAATGTATAAAAGGTAAAACAAAACTGTTGATTATGTGATAAACATTTAAAGAAATGTCTCAGCACCTCGGTCCTCATGGTGTATGAAGTGCTTTATAATTAAAGTTGGGATGGGATCTCTTAAGTCCTGGTTACTGGTAGAGGAAAGATGTTTAAAGCTGCTTTTATAAAAATATATATTTTACATGTTTGTTAAAGTGTCAGAAGTTGTGACAGTTTGTTATGAGACAGATAATCTGTGAAAAGCTCCCTGAGCTGTTATTGCACCAAAAACAACCAATCAGAGCCAGGAGGCGGGGCTTAGTGCTGCCAATCATCCACATGTACTCGCTACTAAATGTGATGACTTACCATCAGTGTCTATGCTAATTAGCATTCAAGACAGACCATGCTAGCTGCAGCGTAGCATAGATAGAGGGGTGAAGGATGAGAAGCGCCAGATGTAGGATGATTGACAGCAGAGGAGTTCATTTTTTTTCTCAGATTATTCGTCTTATATCAAACTGTCACAACACGGTAAGAGTTTTAACAAATATGTAAAAAAAACAAAAGTTCTGTGAGTATTTAGCAGAACAGGCCAAACTAAATAAAATGTCCTGACGCGTTTGTGCTAAGCTAAATAAAATGGTTGCTGCTAACAGCGTTTCATTTGCCGTGTTTGGACAGGAACCCTGAAGATCCACTACAACGCCGTCCACCTGAAGATCAAACACCGCTGCACCGTTCTGGGCTGCTCCATGGTGTTCAGCTCCCTGCGCAGCCGCAACCGGCACAGCGCCAACCCGAACCCGCGGCTGCACACGGCCGGCAGCAGAGACGCTCAGCCGTACCGGAGCGCGCTGTGTGGGCGGAGCGGCGTTCACGCTCCGACACAGAGACACGAAGACAAACAGGAAACACAGGGAAGCAGGAGCCATGATTCCTCTCACAGCTCGCCTCAGGGAGCCGCCTCCCCCGCTCCGCCTCTCGTCCCTCCAGCTCCGCCCTCAGGGGGCATCTTTCCACCCTCAGGGGGCATTCCATCTTCACTTACTCACCTGCAGATTGGTCAGCAGTGGTGGCAGGAGAATCAGTCCTTACCACAGAAGAAGAAACCCAGGAAGTCAAGCATGCCACTGAAAATAGAAAGAGAGACCACTCAAAGCAGCTAACATGAAGGCGAGAGCTGAAGAGCTGAAAGACTGAACTATTGCTTTCAGTAATAAAAAACGGAGCAGGAGCTTCAGTTCATTGCAGCTTTGAAATGATTCTGAATTCACACATTTTTGCACGTTTAGAAATATGTCATACTTTGTGTCCACTTGCTGTTTAATTGTAATTATTCAATGATAAACTTCATATTTCACACCTGAAACTCGTTTTATTGACCTTTCATCGAAATACCAACAGCTAACTTAATACTAAGTTTTAAATTTAGGATTTAATGAGAAGTGAAAGAGCAAAGAATCATCTTCATACTTTATTGTTGTTACCATGGCTACCATCTGATGCTGTGAGTAATATTTCTGTTTGAGATGAGTTTGTTCATAAATGCATCAGCAAATAAAACCTAATTATCAGTGATTGTTGTTTTAGCTCCACCAGTTTAGCTGCTCCGTCTCCCAGATTTCACCAAATCTGTATTTAAACGCTGTCAGTGACGCTGATGTTAGTAGGAAGAGGGGCCCCTAACAGATTCTGCCCCAGGCCCCATACTACGTTGGGCCGGCCCTGCATGACGCTAGAGCCGCTGGTCATCAGGCCCGGCGGCATTGGCGGGCATTGACCTTTGAACTCTTTGAAGAATTAATGAGTTGCATCAACATTTAATTTTCCATTGGGATTAATAAAGTGGTTTTGAATTGGAATTGATTTTGAATGTGAAAAAAACTGCATGGAACAAGTGTGAATAATAATCTAAACTACAGGGAAGTTTCACAAATCAGATAAAGGTTTCACAATCCCAAACATGGATTAAAATATTTTGCTATTAGAGCAGAATAATCTAGTCCAGGTTTGACGAGTCCAGGTGATGTAGTTTTAGAATTGGAGCAGTTATACTATGACAGAGAACCAAAGAAAGTGGTGAAACCAACCTTTATTGAGGTTTCACAAATCAGATAAAGGTTTCACAAATCCCAAACATGGTTACATAATATGTCATTCATTTCTAAAAAAAAAAAAAAGTCTATAATCAGTTTTGAAGTGTATTTTTCACTTTTCCTTATGCATTCCTCTGCGTACCTCATGAACTAGAACTGGGACTTAAATGATTATATTGTATCTGGCCTCGCAGAATCAATTATTCACCTATAAGTCATAACAGTAACAAATGATCAAATGACAAAAACCTAACATGAACACACAAATGCAAGGCTACTTAAAGGGGACGTATTCTTTCGAATTGTGATTGGCGGTACAGATTTTCAGTATCTGACTAAAGATTTTTACTTTATCAAATTTGTCTAGCGTCGTCTCTCTCACATCGGTAAATCTACGTGTTTTTTGTGTATATTTTGGATTCTAAATGCCTGACTGAAGTCTGAGGGATTCAAACAGTCGCCTGATATCTTATGGGCTCTGTTGACAGAAAACAACAGAACACGAGTACTATGAATGAATTCATAGCACCTTCTTTTAAAAATCTGGAGATTTTATGATCCCCAAAGAGTCTGACACAATCCATTAGACTGAACCATGACACAACGCTACAAGTCAGTTATGCTAAATCTATAGGCCAGCCTAAGCTTTTGTTGCGTCACTGAAAATTTGATGCTGAAGTTGGAAATGGGTTTGCTGGCCCAATAGGTTACGAGGTCTGGGTTCCCAACGACCCCTCCGGTTCGCGGTCAGTTGTTAAGCACGGCGTTGCTTGTGCTGACACTGAGTGCAGCGACAGGTCAAGCGGCCACTCGGAGGAATTCGGCGTCGGGCATTCCAGCGCCTCCCCGCAGCTTTGCATCGCGAAGGGCTCCTCTCACTCTCACCTCCGGAGATATGAGTTAAACATGCGGAATGTTAATCTGTCAATGTGTGGTCACGGTGCCGTCTTTCTGAGCAGTTGTGATTTGAATCACGAGGACCCCCTTCCCCCCGCCGTTGTGCCGGGGACCCTCGCTGTCCGTCAGGGGCGATTATAGGTAACTGACCCTGACACCATGATGACCATGAGCGACATCCCTCGCCCGCCACACAAAGACACATGTCACACGCGGCCATCTTGTTCTCTCCCAGCTGGACTCTGGAATGTAGTTCATTCCCTTGGCCTCCTCAGGAAGGCCATTCGACAAATTCAGGTTGAGAGGCTATTGAATTTTAACCCTTCGGGGCCGACGGATGCAAAGCAGCTCTCAGCATGTGAAGCTGTGTAGAACGAATGCATTTTAGCGCCCTTTATACGCCCTTCAATGGCCTGCATTCGGTTAAACAAGAACTCTAAAGGCTGTCTCGGTAAACTTGTCTCCAAAGTGAAACGGCGAAACAGCAGGGAAGACATATGTGATCATCAACTCAGGGCCTTTTTCTGCAATCAGAACAATGCCCTGTCAAACGCAACCCGGGGTTTTAAAACTGACAAGAGGCAGTAAAACATTTCAAAACAGCTCAAAAGGGGCGTAGGCTGACTCCCCATATCGGACGTGTACAATAACCTTTGCATGTTTCTCGGCTGAAGGAAGAGAAGAATGCGTTTTTAAACCTCACTGCGAAGCTATACATCTATGCCATGTTGGAAAAACATTTGCACCATAGTTCTGGTTTGTGGCTGGCTATTGTACAGGGAGTGGTTTTCCACTTATGAAGTGATTCTGTTACAGCTGTCCCCTCAAACGATCCCCTTTCCCGCCCCCCACCTCTGCACACACTTACTTACTTCAATTTAACCACATCGGCTTAACTATCTGAAACACAGTTCTCCGTAAACATATCCTAATCAGTTCCCACAGCAGACTATTAAAGCTAAAACGTGGGACCAGAATAAGTTGCTTTAAAATGTCTAGGGTGAACATCTGCACTGAGTCTGTTATGTCTCAATGCAGGCATGAGAAGTTGCCGCTGTAAAGGAATAGCCATGGTTTGAAGAAGAAAAATAATTTTTTTTGTCTTACAGTCCTCAGTTTGAAGTGTTTCTCATTTGATGCCAGAGTTGCTTCAACTGTAATGTGCTGCTCACTGCCGGTCTACAGGCTGCAACAAGGGTGCCAACATTTTGCTTACAAGAAAGACAAATTTGGACTAATTTCATCACAAAACACATGAACGATCCGTGTGCAGGAACTTAATGAATGTCAACTATTGCTCTTCACCGCAACTAACAGGTGTACTTGTACAAAGCAACTATTTTGTAAGCTGTGGTTAACAGATATTGTGTCACTGTGCGCTAACTCCTCAGACCAGTGAGAGATTATCACCTACACAGACAATTGAATATGTTCATATGTTCATACAATACTACAGTTCCCCTCTAAGGTAGTTTTCACCTTACAGATTTCCTTTTTCCTGTTTTATTCTTTGCCATATTAAAATGTTAGAGATCAAACAAATTTTAACATCAAAGATTACATCATCAGGTTTCAAATTATTATTTCATGTATTGAGGCAAGAAAGTTCAAGTCAACCTGGTCTACTGTGACGAGTGATTTATATCCAGTTCATTCATTCGGTTTCGCCTGCCCCATCTGTAGCGTCAAGAAGTCTCAGACATCAGGAAGTTGGTTTGAAGACTGAAGAAGTAACAGATTATGTCCTGATCTAAACACTTCAGGGAAGCAAGAGAAATAAAGTCTAATCTGGAAAGGTAGGCGGAGGAACTTGTAACTTCCCTCCAACATTACTTCAAGAGTACATCAACGACTCACTCAGGAGGTCACAAAAAATGTATCTAAGGTCTTCAATCACCTCAGGTAAGGCCAAAGTTGATGACTCAATAAAGTCACCAAACCACTGCTGAGCCAAGAAAGGATCATAAAATAAGAATAATATATTAACAATAATAGTCATGGGGTAACCATGATGATGGATGATGGACTTACTCTGTCAAACCAGAGGAAAAGGCCTTCACAGCTTTATGCGAAGGCTGGATTGTCCTGTAATGCTCGGCCTACGAGTGTTTATGTTTGTTAAATCAGGTTTAAGAAGTGAACAAAAGTAGGTGTTTGCAACCAGATAATTTGTCTCATGTTTGTTTCAATCTATTTCGATACTGGTAAATATTATACATGCCATGGATTATTTTAAATTTGCAACTGTGAATGAAAACTACTTAATGATGGTCTCTTCTATAGGGGGAGCTTCCTGTATGAAGCGAGGATGGTGCAGTGTGTGTCTCGGCAGGAACAGAAAACTGTTCTCCATATTTTGCTATAAGTTTAGTTTTGTTGCTTTCTAGACATTGGGAGGTTGATTTTTTTTTTCCTTCGCAGATTTTCTTCGATTGCTGTAATTTTTCCTCCTTTTACAACCATTTGCACAAAGTACTTTTGCTAGCTGGGAAGAGAAGAAAGTCCAGGAGGACTTGACAGAACTTGCCATGTGTGGTGCTCTCCAGCAGAAAATCCTGAAGGAGAAAGTCTGTCCATCAGTTCATAAGTGGTTCACATGGACTTTGGTTATGATGCAAGATTACAATTGGAAGAACTTAAATCTAGGTCTATCTAGCTGTGCAAAATCAAATGAAAGGTTTTGGAGCGGGACAGTCCTGGTTTGTTGTGAGCAGTTGGACAAGAAAAATGTATTCTTTGGGTGAAAACTACTGTATTAAGAAGCATAAACCAATACTGGTCTCCATGTTTCCATCTTTATACCCTTCTCTCTGGGGAAAAAACAAAACAACTTTACTTTCTTCTAACACTTAGCTGTCTGTCTAGTTTGGGGCGAAACAAATCTTGAACAGATTATTGTATTTACTCTCTTTGGCGAGGCTCTGAATTGATTTGGGAGGTAGTTGCGGCTCTTGTGGCCATGTGTTTATTGTTTATGATTTGTATTCATGCCTAATTAATGCCGTGCTGACGAGAGCAGTCACTGACTCTGGCAAACGATCGTCTGGTCTCACGCAACGAGAGGATGATTTCCTCCCCACATTCATGACCTCAGAGAGGAGCGAAGAGCTTCCACTGGCTAAAGTCTTTGGGCACGAGTACAGAGACTAATAATGCTCTAAAAAAACACAGAGTGTCACTCTTTGTCCCAGCTAATTTCTTTTGGAAACCTTTGTTTTGTTTTCTCTGTGAGTTGTACAGCAAATATTGTTTTTTTCCCCCCTAATCATAATCAGCAAGCAAATTTCTCCCGGATAAAGACTTGTAATCCATGTGCAGATGAGTCATGTGGGTCGCTCTGGGTCTTCATGATCTCCCACAACCCCAAAGTACAATTTTGCCATCCAACAAATCTCAGTCGCAGGGTTATTGTTTTTAAATGACCTACTCCCTGACAAATGATGTGTGACCAAATTTATAGTAATGCAAGTTGTCTTCCTTGAGAACCGGCAATCTTTGTGCAGTTGGAGGATGAAAATGTAGAGCGACTGACGCTTTGGATCGATGCCCCACGCTCTCATTTGCATCTCACCAAAGTGTCCATGTTTAAATGTTTGCTTTGGAATTGCACACATGGAAAAATAAATATTGGCGGTGAAATGATGGAAATTCAGTTTTATTTACCAAATTAAACTTGCTTTGGTGTTTGAGAGTCGATACATAACTTGTTCGAAAACCGAGATTTGTTTCTGTCTAAAGAGAAGACCAGTTGTGAATGGAGTTGATCCTTTGTGTTCTTGCTGTGGATGAGTTCAGGTTGATCCGGAATGCTGCTGCTGACATTCTGACTAAAACCAGGAATATAGAGCACATCGCCCCAGTTTTAAAGTCCCTACACTGGCTCCCTGTAGTTCAAAGTTTAGCAGATAGCAAAGGATTCAAAAAGTGAGATTAAGACATCAAAGGACACTCCAGCCCAAAATCAAAATAGTAAAATTATTTACCATATTTGCTTGTCCTGATCAGGAGAGGCAGGGTGGGAAGGACTTGAGCTTTTAGGGACATGGAGAGACTTTGGAGTCAAAAAAAGGACAAACTTTCATGTACACAAACTCAAATCTATAAGACCATTTTGTACTTCCCAATGTCTCTAATATGCATATATCATTCTTATGATGGTAGAAGGTTGAACTTAAAGGGGAAGGTAAATGTAAAATCAACTTTTTTGAGGTTTGCATCACGCTATGTTATTCCCTCATCAAAAACACACCTGGAGTGTCGCTTTGATTCTTTCATGAGAAATCCTTTAATCTCCCTCGTCAACCGTTCAGCTGTGCAAAACGCCTGGGTGGACCTAGCCCCGCCTTCGAGGATGAAGCTCCTCCTCAGAGCTGCATTTTTCAAGCTTCTGTGTTACAGAGCAGCCCTCCCACACTCCTTCTCCACTCAGCTCCTTCAGACTAGCCACCAGCAATTAGTACATGCCTGGTGTAAGTTTCTCATTACGGGAACTACTTCTCAGTGCCATTCTGGTATAAACATTGTTGAAGGTTTAATGTGATGATTTGCAGAAGGCTTAGTTTCAGAAAGAACAGGAATTTTTAAGGAGACAGAGGTCCAATTTTATGGTGTTAAATTAGTCACATTTGATATACACAGCATATTTTGCAACAACTGTAGGTAACATAATTACTTGATTATGCTATAAAATTTCACAATATGTGCCTGGAAAACACATAATACCGCCCCATTAGGAGACTGGAAAAGATCATGCCACACAGACAAGGCTCCAGAGTAAGATTTAACTAGGATATCTTCTAGCAGTGAGGCAACAGTGCTAACTACTGTTCTGTTATTTCCATTCCACTTGAAATGTATTCTCACTGACTTGATGTACCTGCCAAAAAATTTACCCCTCCACAGTGGTTGGGTCTCTCCTCTCAGCGCTAATCTCCAAGCCAGCCTCTTCACCCTCCTTTCCGCCACCTTCTCTTCCCACCCTCCTCCACCCGTCCACCCCCAGGCAGCTGAAAAGGTGTCATTGATGAGAACGCTGTGAGTGGGTGAGAGGTGCTCGGGCCTCATGGGCTCTTGTAGCAGCTCGGCTGAAAAGCTCCCATTTAAACAGACACACCTGTTAACAAACACCAACAATGAACTGCATGGCTGCCAGTTCGGTGCACTCCACAGGCTGACCCCACTCCCACCCTTCGTTGCCCCCCACCCTGTCAGAAATTAAAGGCTCCCTGTTTACGCATCCTGGCTCACAAGGCACAGACTACACAGAGCAGCTCAGTTTGCTCTGTCTACTGTTGTGCAGTGATGCTGCAGCGAAAGGGAGCGACGGGTGGCTACTCTTGCAAATTTACTTCAGCTGTTAAAGTTGAACATCAAAAAGGGAACTGGTTATCCCAGATACTAACCTTAAGACCTTCACAGTCAAACTGTATACATTTACTCATGTTAACCATTGCAGTACAGGAAAAAAAAACTAGGTTTCACCTTTCACCCTTTCCTCCAGTTCCCTCCCAGTGTGCTTGTTGGTTCTCAAAAGGCCGGAGTCCTAAATGTTTTCAGTCTTCTCCTGGTTCAGCACACCTGAATCAAATGATTATTCATTGGTCGGATGACGTATGCAGCAGTTAGCACTGGTCAAGGTCAATTTCCCGCAAGCAATTCCCTGCAACTGTCTGACCAAGATAGGCCCGATGTCTGTTTTGTTTGTACCTGCAGGAATTTGACGGGAATGTCATGAGTAAGACAGGAGGTGAAAGTTAAACACATCCGCTTTGGGGGCAAATATTTCACTTGTAAAAATAGTAGTGTCTTTACCCAGTGCTATTGGGTAAGTACTCAGAAGTACGGGGGAAAAAATGAAAGAGTGAAACGGTGGCTTCAACTGTACATTACTCTTTTTGCCACTGGGAACCAGTTGGCATGTCAGAATATTGATCGCCCTTTCTTACAAAACAACAAACACTGATGTTGCTTTTGAAAAAACAGGAAACGTTCAACATTGCTTACACAACGAATTTGTTTCTCCCCTATAGCTAGTCAGAAATAAACCCAACCGTGAATTGTAATGATTAGCACATAGCCAAATCTTACTGACGCGAAGCGTTTGTGGGGTGAACATCTTCAGACATTAAGCCACCAGCTGCTAATCGTGACCGTTCGCAGTGGGGCTGCACTTCCCAACGGGTCTGACCATCGCTTTTGTGCTCACTCTGGGAGGGTGCAACCATTCATCTCCATGGGACAGATAATAGCCTCACTGGCCTGCTCGCCCTCCATCCTCTGCCACAGCTCCATCCTCCCATAAAATTCCTCACAATAATTGTGTTCCCTGGAAGCCAGTAGGAGAAGAGGAGCTAAAAGCAAAGGGAGGAGGGAAAAGAAAGACCCCTGTAGTGGGGAGTCTACATTCATCCTACGTCTATGCACTGCAAACAACAACAGTCGAGGAAGAAAGAGCCGTAATGGTCAAAAGCAGTGAAGGACTGGCCCACAAGTCCCCAATTCAGCAGGGCCTGGCTTCTTTAATAACTGACTGAATTCACAATTAAACCCCGCTTGCTGGTGATACGAGTCTTCTTGGAGACTCAATTGGCGTCAGCGGGAGAAAGGGCCACTGTTGAGTCCCATAGATTAAAGCGGGAAAGGGAATCGAAAGCCACTTTTACAATGCAGCAATCAGCGTGTTTTCTCTCTGAAAGGCCCTCCACTCTCCAATTTAGAAAACACGGGGCATTGCCTCCTCTTTGCTCCTTACAAAACCGCTCAGTGAGCCACTTTGTTATATGGATTAATCCTATGGTTCTGGTTCTGAGTGTGGATGTGAAGAACTCAGGGCAACATTTGGGAGAGTAGCTACGTAAATGAAGTTTTCTTTTTATGTATATATATATATATGTATGTTGGAAATTGTTTGAGCTGGACAGAAATTATGTTTTTGACAACGGTTTCCATGAGAATTGAAACTGAACTTTTAATAGTTTATGATTCAATAGCTTTTAGAGAACTACTTGAAGTTAGGGAAAAATAATCAATAGAGTCTCAATGGGAGTGACATGGTTAAGACCCCAGAAATTCAATGACTCAATTCCTGGACCACTTTATGTTACCTTGGTTAAAGTAAAGCATTTCCAGGTTGATCATTTGGTGCAGAAGCATCTCAGGATGCTTTCATGTAACTTTAGTTCTCCAAGCGGACCGTTTTCTAAACGTCTCAAACTTGTTTCACGTTTTTTTCTCACTAGTCTTTCTTATAAGTTCTGGGTGACTGAAGAAGTAAAGTTTGTTGAAAACAAGATTTATGCCCATTTAAAAAATTTTGGCAAATACCGTTAGACTGTGGTTTAAATATTTAGCAAGTTGCTTGTTCTTTCCTTTTGCTGCCTCCCACTTAACACACGCATGTTTGGGTAATAAGCCACTCTGATTTATCCCATGTGTCTGTCTGTCTCTGCCCGGCGATAGATCGGTGATCTGTCTAGTGTGTGTGTGGGGGGCTCTTAATTAAAGAATAGTAACATACCAAGAAGCATGGAAGATGGATAGATGGAGGGAAATAAGGATTGAGTAGTAATTTCTTTTTACAAGCAAAATAAGAAAATCAATCACAAAGCATGCTGTACTTCAGGATAAATAATAAATTTCGTGGGATTTTTGTTTCTTGGGTTTTATGTGTACAGAGGTTTCTGTGAGTGTGTGAACTTACAAATCATGTCTGGAGTTTAATCACAAGATGAAACAGCGCTAAGTTTAAGAAGTTATTCATATTCGAGTTTCTCATGTTAAAGTTGTTATATATATATTATGAGAAATTTTGCAGACACTTTTGGGACCAGAGGTCATATTCAGGTAACCCACTTAGGGTTACCTGATATATATATATATGCATATACAGTCACAAAGTCATAAATTATTGTCAACATTATCTTGATGGTGTTGTAGAAGCTTTAAATTATATTTAATAAGTTTTATGTATTTATTTATTTCAAATCCTGCATCATGTTTCCATGGTTACATGTGGCCAAAATCCTAACTAGAAACATCAGCCATCAGGGTATTAGTGTTTAAGTGTATTGTTTTTGTTTCATACTTAAAGTAAATTTAATTCAGCTGAGTGATGATTTAGGGCACCAAGTATTGGAGACAATGATGTAGAAAGATAACGATAATCAGTTTTCAGTAATGGTGAGGTTGATTGACAGCGCTAAGTCCCTCCTCTTGGCTCTGATTGGTTGTTTTTGGTCGGGATGAGTCAGGAGCAGTGCATTTCTTCAAATGGCAACAGTCAATGAAAAGATCTATTTTTTTCATAAATTCTGATTAGTAAAAAAATAATATTTTTACTAATATGTAAAAAACATACTTAAAAAAAAGTTACATACTAAACCTTTAGATTTCACTGTTTATTCTATTTGAGTGATAATCTTATCTTGACAAATATAGCTCCAAAATCTGTGAGCGGAGAGCAGTGAGTGATCCGCCTGCAGTCTTTACCTCCATCCCATTTAATGTGGAGTCAAACTGGGCATGCTGGTTACAGCGTGGCCGACGCAACCGTGTTACAGTGCCTATAAAAAGTCCTCAAATAATGACTGACTTGTAAAAGCAATAAAAGGATAAAACAGCCAGAGGGGATTGAACACTTTTTATAGGCACTGTAGCTGACATGCAACATGCTGTTTGATGATGTGTGACCAAGCAGGTGAGCAGCATGAGGAAGAGGCTTTAGGCCGTCTGCGGATTTTTTTTTTTTCCTTCACGCACACACTACTATGTTACTCCTGTTTTGGCAAATTTTGTATAGTTTTACCCCACAAAACAATCCGAAAATTTGTTTTCCTTAAATTTCCAAAGAGAAATGAGCAAGCTGTCGATCAACCAAAACATTACCTTACTTTTTGTGCTAAGATTAATAAAACATATCTCTTTTTCAAAAGTACATCTACTCATCAGGACGCATGAAATCAAACAGATATTTTGATGCTAGTAACGCTGTATGCCATTACATCAGCTGCAGCCGTAGTACTGATCATGTTTGACTGTAAAAGACTACAAATTAAAAAAATACAAAATTCTTGTCGTATCATAACCCTCGCCTGTCACCGAATGAAACATCCAGCAAATTCTACTGGCTTTGTCGTTTGCAGCCAGCACACTGTCATAGTTTCCAACCTCTGCGGGAAAATTAAAGTTCAGCATACTTCTTCTCCATGTTTGCTTCAATTTACATAAACTAAACACACTGTGCGCACGTGAAAGGAGTCAGCCTTTTTCAGGGGCGCGTCATGCTGCTTCAGTGAGAACGTCTCTCCCTTTGCCCGTTTCTGATTTTCCGAACTCTTCTTAAAAATATTTAAGATGAAATTCTGGCTGGTAAGGAACAAAAAATTTGGGGGAAAAGCAACGTTTCTGGGGCAGCTTACTCTAATCTTATTTAGGGACGCTGGTGAATCAAGCTGAAGCTGAAGCCGGTGTGTTGCTGTTTTCGTGGGAACATGTCGGGAATGCTGATGCTCTCCTCAGACTAAGCACTGGCAAAGCTGAGGCGTCTGATTGATATTCTGTGGCAGCACTTGTTAGCATGCACCACCTAGTCTCTAATCTCCTAAAAACACCAATAAAAAGGGGAACACACACACATAAACACAGATAGGCCTTCCACTCTTGTCCTTGGCCTAAAGTGCTGAAGGGAGATTAGATTCCCTATTACTCCTTTTCTTGGTGGGCTATAGGCAGGATGAAAAATAGCCTTCTGGTCCTAATCCTGAAGACACTCAGCACGCTCATATTGTTCTCCAAGGGTGCACTTCTTCTGGCTTCCCATGCTGTCATGGCGACATGCTGCCATGGCAACAGGTAGTTGTAAAGCCATTAGCGGACTTTGTCGTGAGATTTCCAGCCCGAATGCTCAAATCAGGAATCCGGCGTGTGCAATTTAAAACCACGCTTAGACAGACACACGGCCCTCCCTCGCGCTGTGTTTTACAATGATTACGGCGATCGCTCCTCTCTTAGCACGAGACGAAAATATGCGCGCTTTGGCGCAAGAGAAAACGCAGCAAGGTGAGGCAAAATAAATAAGTAAATAAATTTAAAAAATCCCCCTCAATACGGGATCTCAATGAAGAGTGGTGCTAGAAGCCCGGCTTTCAGCCAGGAGACCATTACTAATTCCCCCGCGGCTGTTGGAGTGAAGGTTGTGTGCCAGAGGAACGCAAGTACCTCTGAGCATTCATGTGTGTGTGTGCGTGTGTGTGCCTATTGGGGTGTGCTTCCCAGCTCTTGAATTTGTGCCTTCCCATGACCCGTATTCCAGCTTAAAAAAAAAGGTTCAGCCACAACAGCTAGTTAAACAGTAACAAAGCAGGAGTGGAGGCTCCAAACACCTGGTTGTTGAATAAAATGTAAGATTTTAATTCAAAATAGGAACATATTGATCTTTAAACAGCTCAAATAGTAAGGTAAGGTAAGCTTTTTTATATAGCACATTTTCAGCAACAAGGCAATTCAAAGTGCTTTACACGAGTTAGAGGAAATACAAAATGAAAGAACAGCAAGAGGAAAATAAAAGTATAGAACTACATATTGGTTCCCCATGTTTTTTATGGCCTTTATTTGAGAGTGCTATGACAGGAAAGTGGGTAATGACAGACAGGGAAGACATGCGGCAAGGGTCACCAGGCTGGGAATCGAACCTGCGACGGCCGCGTCGAGGACTGAGCCCGCCTTATAAAGGCTGTGCTTAACCCCTGCACCTCCACAGCACCTCCCCATGTTTAGTAAGAATAAGAATTTCTAAACTAGTATGGGATTTCTCTGAATTCATGACTTGATAAAACTAAATGTTGGTTCTGCATGTTTGATTCCACAAAGTAGACGGTCCTGAAAGTAAAGAGTAGTTTCTCTAGACGAGTTTCTCTGGGTTTTGTTCTAATTCCTGAAGTATATAAACTAAATGTTCCTGTAGTCGCATCACAAAACAAATCTGAACGTTTTATATCAAGTTAATTCAACTAACAAGGTTTCTTTACTATGTCTGGTCAATTAACAGCGAGCATAAACTATGTAGTTGTGGCATTTATTGTCCAAATTACAGGCTTCTTTTGATTAGTTGTATTTTTGTTTTGTTTTTTTCTCACAGTTGAAGAAACAATCCTAAAAATAAAGGTTTTGATAATGATTTTGTTTACCAATCAAAGGCTGGCTGAGGGCCTCCGGATCCCTGCAGCCAGGGATCTTAACAAAACCCAAAGAGAAAAACGCGCCTCCACTGTGTTTCCACGAATAAATGCCCTCCAAGCCGCCCTCATGGATATCCGCACGACAGCCTTCGATGTCTTCGGAGAAACCACAAGAAGACGAATGAACTCCCACGCTCGTAGGCGAGGGGGAAGCGTGGAGGAAAATGCATCAGCCTCGGCTCGGTGGAGTTCAGAGTTCAGCGACGGGCAGCTCTGTGGTTCAGTTTGGCATTTTGGCTCTAATTCACAGCATGCTGTGTCCTAAGAGTCGAAAAGCTTCGCTGCTCCTTTTTTCTGTATTTTAAGCTCAAGTTTTTTTAACAAAACACAGCCTGCGCATTCAAATCATCTGTCCCTGATTAGCTCGCCTTGTTTTAATCATATTCTTATAAAATTAAGATCATGCGGTCAGGATGTCTTTTGTGCCACTTTATTTTTCTGAAATTTGCCATCTTTTTCTGGTGAAGTAAATCTCCCTTCTCAGAAAGGAATAATGTTGTTTTCCACTCGCCAAGAGAATAACATTTACTTATTTACTAATCATATATTCACACAAAATGCAGGGTGCGTGTTCAGCTCGGCCGCAGGAATGACAAAAAGACATTAATTCGCCCAACATCATAAAAAAGCGCCCTGCGTGAAGCCAAAGCAGAGGCAAACTCAAGAAAATGGCATCCAAGTCTCTCCTTATTTACTTTTTTTTTCATCACTTGTTTTCAGAAACATAACCCACCGCTCTGTGCATGAACCAGCCGCGGATCATCTCTGTACTTTAAGCTGAAAGAAAATAACCACACCGGCTGCATTTCAATTGACAGTAAAACTACGCAGATTATTACTAAAATAAATTCGCTTAATGGAAACGCACCTATTTGGAAAAAAACAAAAGTTTTTTGATAAAAGGTTTTTGAGCTAGGATGAGGTGTTTTTTTTTTTTTTTTTTGGCCGTATCAAAATGAGTATTTTGCAAATTGCATTGGAAACACTTTTTTCACATCACACAAGTCATGTGATCAACAACTAGACGTTACTACGGAAATGACGAAGAAGAGGATGAGTTGGGAGGACGATGTTTTTTGATGACTTTTCTGTGTGAACGAACCTATTTTAACTGTGTTTCTTATTTAATGGAAATACAGCAATTGGAAAATTTAATTTCTTTCGACATTTTTACGCACATTTTGTAACAGAGACGCAGCTAGACACCGTACACGTATGTCTGACTCACGCTGCCACAGCAATTCAACACATTTCACCTCTGGCTAGGCTGCATTCTGGTTTACTCTGCAAAGTTAAACATTTTCAACAAGTTACTCGCTCACGCCGTGATCCTGGGGCGCTTTAGTTCATGGGCCGCCGACTTTCGGTGAGGGCGCGGCTGCTCCTGCCGCACCACCATTCACCTGTGTCTAATCGCCTCATGACGCCACTGCTTGTGAGGACCAGAAAGACTCTCCGTCAAAGCCTGAATGTATTTTATATATATA